>CBVK0100352078.1:0-21576 GCA_900067695.1 Picea abies
TGGCCAAGTATCACTTTTAAACCTTGATTTTGAGGTGGTTCTGCTAGAAAATCTTTCTTCTGTTGTATCTCCAAAGTTTCGGCCCTTCTGGGTATGCAAAAATATTTTTTTTAGTTCTCTGATATTTCTTCTTTGCAATGCCACAAGTCTGTTGTATGTGCCAAGTGGAATTTACGGTAACTTCCCCACAGCTTGTTGATTTTTTGTCTTTCTAGGAGATCTCACTTGTATAGCGCTCCCCGCACAAAATAATTGATATAAATTATGAAAAATGTACCAGAAATACTAAGGACTGTCCACTATCCAATGCAATTGGTCTCACTCAATTTGGATACTCTAGGAAGAAGTTATGATTGTTTTACCTAGAACACCTGCTTGAGACTAGTCAATAGGACTAGTCAGATACCCTATCTTCCATAGGGTGTATCTACAAATGTAAGATGACCCAGAAGATGAATTTTTTATCACAGATACCCTAATAATTTCTGTGAAAAACCTCTGGATTTCAGGTTCTTAAACGCTACAGAAAAAGTGTTATAGCGAAAATTCCACGATGACTAAATTCAGGATGATTCCAGAACCCTATATTACACAAGATGTATCTCTGAAAGTATAAGGTCTCAGGAGATGAAATTTTAACCCAGCATACCTTTATCCGTCTACTAAATATATTCCAAGGGGTTCCTTCTAAAACGTCGTAGAAAACAAATTATAGAGAAAATTCCAAGGTGTCTCAGATGTAGCAATGAAACCCCAAGACCTTGAGCTCTGATAGCATATGTTAAGAACCAAATATCAATATAGCATATAAAAACATTAGAATAAGTACTCAACACCTTGAAAAAGAGATAATTTCGTATAATAAGCCTCTTTGAGGGGGAAACCTCCTTATACACCACATAAATGTCCAAATACAAGATGATTCCAAATGAAAATGTCTCCTTGGTATATACAGGAGACTAGGAGGTACAATTACAACTAATGGACCCAAGCCTACATAAATAAAATAACATTACTAATGTAATATGCCCCAATTAAGGGGTAATGTGCCACTATTTAGGGCTTAACAATATAGGGGTTGACAGTAACAACGTTGCAGAATTATAGGCCTTAGAGTGAGGCCTCGTTATTTCTATTCATGAGTGGTATCACAAACTAGTGGTTGAAGAGGACTCTTAAATCATTATTTAGATGCTAAAAAAGATGTTGCATGGCTTTCCCACCAACAATTTATCCCTCAACTAGCATCTGGAAGGGTGTTTAGATTTCATCCAACCCCTTCTTTATTTGACTGAATTCATAATTTCATCCCATGTTAGGCGATCAACAAATAAAATCGTCGATTGTCTAGCTAACAAGGCGATTGCTAGAGGGCCACAACTTCTGGATTCTAGTTGGGATCCTACTAAAAAATATAATCTCACTATTGATTGCTCAGCCTTAGCTCAATCAGAACTTCTCGCTAACAAGTTAGGTGGCCTAGTCTTCTCTGACATCACTATGGTGCAACCCTAGGTTCCTCTGGATGAGAATCAAAATATAAATGTTTCAAATTTTGAATGACAGATCTGCTAATATTTTTGTTTATTAGTCTTAATGGGAGAAAGGGGAGCAAGGTAGTGCTCCCCTCTCATCCTAGCTATAAGGCCATAGTTCAGTCCTCTCATAGTATCTTCTCTTTAGACTTTAGTTATTGGTATGTTATGGTTTGTATGTTAATATCTTATAGGACCTTCCAAACAATTTGGGTAGACAATCTATTTTTATGTTGCTAGTTTGGTTTCCATAGTGGCAAGCCAAGAATATGGACTATGTATGTAATATTTTCTCTATTTAATATGAATTCCTTCGACAATCTTACAAAAAAAATGGATTAATGGAATTGTAAATATTAAATGTCAACTCTTCATAATTTAGTTGTAAAGATATTCAAGGATGTTGAATTCATTTTGTATTAAAAACAACAATTTCATTAATTCAAAATTATAATTTCAATAAAGATTATTAAAAAACAAATTCATAAAACATTTAACTTCATTTTTTCACGATTGATTTTAAATCTTATCATACTTTGGAACTCTAAAAAAAGACCTACACTCCCAATAACTAAAAGCAACAAACACATTTTATTTTAAACCCACGATCTCTGAGAATATATCCAAAATATAAGAAAATTAATACAAGTTTTAAGAGGGATTATAAGATCAACTCATTGGCAATGTTATCATCATCATCATAATAATAATAATAATATATTTTTAAGGTAACAGCCAAGCCAGACACCAGATTGGTGTATGAGACCCCCTTCGTGCAATGATTTGGCTACTAAATTCTACATAGATATACATACCTTACCCCATCTAGATTTCAACCTGTGACCTCCAAGGAGGAAACATAACAAGTAGTTTAAGTTATTAACAACACTATTGAAGGGAACTATTTAGAAATTTGATTTTAGAAAGGCATAATCCACGAGGTAAGTTATTAAACACAAGTTTTATCTCATTATTGAAAATCAAGTATAGGTTTTACATCCATTTTAATTTTAATTTAGAGTTTATTAAGTTTCCAAAAAGATATTTCAAAAAAATTGAAGTATAATTTTTTTTTAGTATTTATTAAATTAAGATGGGTATCTCTTTGTTTTGACTGGCGTAAATAAGAGAATCAATATTGCTAAAATAAGAACTAATTCTCATGAGTTGTATAGTGAAACTGGGCATTCGGCAATCCCCAAAACAGGTTCATGGAAAGAAAGGATCTGTCACCTTTGTGACACCAAGAGGGTTGAAGATGAAAAGCACTTGCTCCTAAAATTCCTTATGTGTACCCAAATGAGATCCCAATTTCAAAATATTTTTCACAATACCAACCTTCCTAACCTTCAAAGTCGTGAAAACTTTAGTGATCTTGGAATGCTTCTCGTAATGTTTTTCAAGCATAGAAATAACATTTTAAATAAATTCAAGTAATCTCTTACTTTTCTTAAGGTCCGATAGACCAATTTTGGTCTCAATGGACTTTAAACATCATTGCATGCACACACACACATAAGATTGTAATTTTTTCCATTTTTTTTTTTAAATATGACAATTATATCAGTGTGACTGGAGTTCAGACGTGTGCTCTTCCGATCTAATTATACTTTTTTTTTCTTTTTTTAAGATAGAAAAACCCCAAATGCAGATTCACGTATATCACCATTACCAAATATTTCTTAAACTTGGACATTAACATTTTCAAAGTTAAGATATATTATATATCTTCTCTATTAATGCCCCCTCCCACCCTCATATGGGAGGCATAAAGAGAGAAGATATACAATATATCTTCTCTATTAATTCCCTCCACCCCCCCAACCACACACACACCCTCATATACCCTCATATATGTATGTGTGTGTGTGTGTGTTCTCTATTAATGCCCGCCCCACACGCTCATATCGGCATTAATAGAGAAGTTATATAATATATTTTCTCTATTAATGCCCCCCCACACCCTCATATACCCTAATCTATGAGGGGGGGCATTAATAGAGAAGATATATTATATATCTTCTCTATTAATATCCCCCCACCCTCCCATATTTTCTTTATTAATGCCTCCTCCCCACACCCTCATATATGAGGGTGGGGGGGGCATTAATAGAGAAGATATATTATATATATATTCTATTAATGTCCCCCACCCTCCCTCATATATGAGTGTGGGGGGCATTAATAGAGAAGATATCTTACTTCATAACCAAATAACTATTTCAACCCAAATAATATCCCAAAAAACACTAATATACCTTATCCAAAATACTACACATCTTATTCATATTAAATTTTGAAATATATTTAATTTCTTATAATATAATAAATCAAACTAAGATATCCAACAAGCATTATTTCTACTTAAATAGATGATTCAAACACTTTTCAATATATTTATTCATTACTTCGCCCAATAAATAAGTACACCATATCATTATACTATATTAAATAAAATAATTATAAAAATAAATATAAAATCTTTATTACATAAATATAATGTATTTTACCATTTTATCATTAAACAACCTAATATGTCACTTTGTCACTAAACCAATAAAAATACTTTCACATGAAAAATAATCTGTGAAAGGCATGTCTTATTACAAATAAGAGTTTTTTTTAAGTTAGCTCTTATATTACCTTCAATAATCAAATAATCAGAGTTCAAAATACATAGCCCATAACCTAGAGCAAGACTTGTCATGATTGGAAATAAGAGTCTGCACCAAGTCTCAAACTACCATAAAAGAGTGTGCCTCTAAGGTCTGATAAAAGTCTGGAAAGAACATTATAACTACAATACAAAAAGCGGCCACAACATGCATGTATGCTACTGAAGCTAATGACCATTGAAGTTTCCAAACTAGCTTAAGAGCTATCGAACTTGAAAGCATGCTACAAACTGAAAGAAAGGTAGAAAAGAAAACTAAACACCTGATTGATCACTTCCACCATCCCCTCTAGGAGGGAGGTGCCCAAAAGACACACATGCACAGTGGTGATGACAAACTGAACATGACTAACCAGAGATATGGCCTAAGAGCGAATCAAGGAGGTTGGTGAGCATGTGGTCCATCTGATTCTGTCAAAAGTGTTTCTCCACTTTGTCCCTACAAAGCTCAAAAATTAGTTGCATTTTATCATCTGAGAAGTGCCTTGGAGAGGGCAGCTCCATTGCCCAATTGGAGTCATTCCCAGGTACCTGTGAGCTGTTAGCAACGACATGTAGGCTAGGCTAATCATGATGAGCCATGTTGAGTGAATGTTCTGCTACAGATGGAGGTAAGGAAGGGGAATTGGCCTGTAACTTCTTAGAGGGAATTTCTTCCTCAACACGGGTGGCGTAAGCCCGGATATCTGTTTCTTACTGGCTCGACTTTGTAGAAAAGGAAATTTGAGAGGAAGTCGAGAGGCTCAATGATGGAAGGGGAGAAGGAAGAATACAAGCTGAGTCACGGCAAGAAACCAAGCCTCGCTTTGGTCTTCCTTTTTCACGAGGCATAGAAAAACTGAAGGGAACAATGAATCAGAGAAGAAATACAAGGGGAAAGGGGTTAAACAGGGAAAAGGAAAGGAAGGTGCAAAAAGCGATAACCACAGAGGAAAGTTTCTCAACGAGAAAGCAAATGAAAAAGGAAATTAACTGTAGCCAAATGAAATCACCATGGTGCATCTCAAGGCCATTAAAGTTAATCAATTCATCTCCATTAATGTCCTCCACCATTCTTGTATCAGTCCCAAGCATGTTCACCTACAACAAGATTGAATCCTTAATTCTGCACATGAGAACCAGAGCGCAGGAGGGAGACTAGTGTTAATGAGGCACCTTAGGCAAGAGTTCGGGTATGTGGAGAGGACACATGTGGCCAAGTGGAAATTGGGAAGTTGTGGCTAGGTGTCACCCCATTTGAGGTATTATAGAGAAGAGTTATTTCGACTTCTTACATTTATTTTAATAATACTTAAATTTATATGAAAGGAATGCAAAATTCCTTTTAAATAATAATTAAAAACGTCCATCTAAAAATGCTCATAGTCATGTGAGATGTCTCATGTTGATCACTAGTGTAGATCCATTTTAAATATGGATTTATCAAGCACCAAGAGGGATCAAATTTCTTAAGGTGTAATTTTTTTTAATCATTTTATTCCATGCCAAGTATTAAATTCTAATTTGATCTTGTGCTTGATAGATCCGAGTTTAAGATGTTTTTTTTAATTGAGCCAACTTTATTTTTATTATTGTTATTTTTTTTAATTTAACGAACTTTAATTTTTTCTAAATGTTTAATCTAACTTATCTAACATAAAGCTAATGTGACAACATATCTCCCATACTGAACTCTAGAGCACCTTGCTCCTCTCGGTGCAATCATATGAGATGATAATAATATGAGAGATGTAATAAAAAATATTACTTAAATGTTATCTTTGTTTAAATTAAATAAAAATAAATAAATGAAATGTTTTTGAGAATGTTATTTTTTATTTTAAGAGGATTCTCCATTTATATGTGAGGATTTTAGTGGCACAAAAATCATAGTATACAAGAGTTTATATATTATTGTGAACCATATCTCTTAATTAATGTAGAATAATTTTTTTTATAAATAAATATTTATATTACAAAAAAAAATTAAAAGCTCATTGACTTTAATAATAGATATTTAAAAAATAATAATTAACAAGTGTTATTAAAAAACATTATTTTTTTTTGTAATTAATCATATTAAGATAAAAATATTAAAAAATGATATAATAATTCTAAATAATACACATTGGAATGAGCCAAATTATGGTCCTAATATTATTATTATATTATTTTTTAAGGTCACGACCAAGCCATGTCAAATTGGTGTATGATACCCCCTTGTTTGCGGGACAAGGGACCCCCCTCCACTCAGTGATTTGACTGGTAAAGTCTACGAAGGTATGCATACCCTACCCCCCTCTGGATTTGAACTTGTGACCTCTTAAGAGGAAACACATGTTCTTAACCATTAGGCCCACTCACGAAAAAACCTCTAAAGCAGGGGAGAGGGAACGTCGAAAAAACCTAAGTAGCATATGATTTTATGACCAGCATATTTAGTAAGAGAATAAATGATGAAACAAAGAAAACATGGAGAAGTGAATGGTGTAATAAATTTTTCCAAGTAAATAAAAAAAACAAAAGATGTTACATTTGTACACTTTTTAATTCTAAATATCATCTAGAGCTATTTGTTATCTAGAGCTATAATTTGTTATTAAAATGAAACAAAGTAGAAGGCAACTTATATTATCATCACTAATTATTGGTATATACAAAATCATGTCATTGATGTCAATTAGAATTAAATTTGCATTAATTGTTCATAAGATAAAATATACTTATATTATCAAAATAGGAAAGCCCTAGCTATTCCCACATCATCCTCTAATTACCTTGGGAAACATTATACTAGTGCATAAAAGGTGTAGACATATATTACAAACAACAATGATATTTGCACATGCCCAGTTGTATCATTTGATCAAACATTTCATGTATAGAATTATTAAAACATAGAAGAAGCTACAACTTTGTGACCTCTCCTATGATATTAGAGAATCACGAGGGTGGAGTAGTGGAGATTCAAGGATGAAAATTTTTAATGTGTAAGTGAGAAAGAATACAAGTGTGTCTCTTCTATTTTTGGAGTTAGAAATAGGTAGTATTTTTCATTTTTGCATACCATTTGTAGGAGAATGCTAGTGTAATGTGCATTCCTTCTACAATTGTGGTGCATGACATTGTAGTGAAGGTGTTTCGTGTGGATGTTGAAGCATGAAATACGTATCTTACTGCTTTCCATGTCAATAACATAAAAAATAAAGACATGGCAAGGTTCCTTGGCATTAATGAAGGTACATAGATCAGTGTTTAAAAGCACTTTGACCTTCAATGCCCATTCATTTAGGCATGGATTTAAATATTTAATAGGAGTAAAGATTGGGGGTGTTTTGTTTGTTTCTAATGGTTGTTTTCCATAATCACTTAATATTTTATCAATGTCGGGTCACCAATAATCTTTGATGTCAAAGTCTACACTTGCATTTCATGAACTATCAAAACCCATGAAAAAATGGAAAAACAATGTAAATTAGCACACTAATTATTGATCACATATTGGGTAGTTTAAAATGTGGCTAATGTGTGCGATGCATGTGATTTGGAATGAGATGTGGTAAAGGAAAATGAATGAGAATAGTTCTATACAATATAAGTAAATTTGAGGAGTGCAAATCAAGTAGCTTGAAGACATACTTGCTATTTTGGATAGATCTACAATTGAAGTTGTTCCATTGAACTAAGGGTCCATTTTTCATTTGAGATGAAGTGAAATAGCACTCAAGCATTGAAGCAAATAAGCTTTGCAATGTGTTGCTTCATAGCACAAAATAACAGTCTTAGAGGATTGGTTTCGAGTCTAGAAGTTTTAGAATGGGGTTGGAAAGAATCTCTCCATCTCCAATCCATGTAATAGAGTTTGTTGTTAACATTGACGCCATAACTTTAATATGTTGTTTCAAAAAAGGATAGATAAAGGGAACCAAAAGACCACCTAAAAAAACATTATTGCAACAATTTTTTGGGCAAAATATAATGGATATTTATGGAATTCAAGAAGAATATATATGTAAGCAAAGTCATAAATATATTTATTAAAGTGTTAATATATTTGTTGAAGTATATATGCAATTATTGGAAGAACAATAATTTATGTGCTTGTGAAGGATTGAACAAGATCACTAAATGACCTTGTAAAAGAAAGATCAAACAAAAATTTGGAAGTACATTTTAATCCTTAAATAAAGAAATTTGTATTTTGATAATATGTTTAACATTTATATCATTTTAAGAATAATATGAATTTAAAAGTTTACAAGAGAGAAAAGAGCCATAAAAGCTTGATTGTTTTTTAAGACCGATTTTAGAGTTCAAAATATATATTTATTAAATTTACTCTTAAAATATATATTTATTAAATTTAGAAAATTGTATTATTTTTTAATATTAAAATATGATTGATTGCTTGTAAAATAAAATATGAGTTGCAATGAAAGGTATTTTATAGCTATCACAAAAGTGTTACTAGAAATGAATAGAGCACAATTTTTTAAAATATCAAATTTCTTATATTACAAATAAAAGATAAGTATTTGTAATAAAAATAATATCAATCACAATATATTGTATATATACAATTTAGTTTTACATGTAAATATATGAAAATGTATTTTTTTTTTAAACTATAATCTTCTGGAAATATAAATAATAAATAACATATATCAAATAATTTAAACATTAGACTTTTTTAAAGGAAAACTTAAATTCCAATTTTGTAAATTACAATTGGAATTAAATGATATCTAGTATTATAAAAAGCATGTGCTAAATATGTTTGATGTATGTATATATATTTACGCCGAAGGCATTCTTTTAGGGGCAGTTCCTCTCGCCCTTTCGTTGTTTTTCCATATCCATTGGGAACCCGCCATGTGTTTTTATGTACCACGTGTTTTTCCCGCTCCATCGTCTCAGTGCCTGTTGTTGCCTTCACCAATACGCTACAGCCTTGTTCCTGCAAGTGGTGTTGTAAGGCTATACAAAGATGGATCCATCGAGCGCTGCAATGGCGTTCCAGTCCCTTGCTCTTAGGGTGCCTTCGTTGATGGTGTCGCTTCCATGGACATAACACTTGACGAGACCATCGACGTATGGGTGCATATTTTCCTTCTCGATTATGCCATCAACAACGATTCTTCGGTCAAATTGTCGGTTGTTATTCACATTCCTGAAGGCGGGTTTTGCATCGAGAGCCCTTCGAACCCATAGAAGAATTCCCTCTAATGTCGAAGGGTCGTGGACACGAAGTCGATATGGATTTCAAATGCCTATAGGTGGGCCCCAGAGAATCGTCTGCCAGCGAGATGTGAGGACTACATCGGAGCCATTGCCTGGCTCAACCTTATCGCCTGATGTGAGATCGAATCCCAGTGGCTCTCGTAGCACGCAGACCTGGAGCATTGTTTCTTGGCTGGAGATAGCATGGGGGGAAATATTGCTTACAACTTGCTTTCGAACAGGAGAGGATGTTATCTTTGATGTTGATGGTCCCGCTCCCATTTATTCTTGTGCCTATGCCACATCCTTTGATGGATCTCCTTAGTTTCCATCAACACACAATGGACCTTCTAACTCCGAGATGGTATTGTTACAGGGATTTTGAAGGTTTTCACATGATTAGATAAGAGGAAACTAGTAGTTCTGTGAAGTGGTTTCAGCTGGGGCGTAATTGCATGTTGGCATCTGAGGGATCCGCCACCAGAAGTCCCTTGTCTGTGCTTTTTAACCTTCAGTTATGGATTCCTAGAAATTATATATCAGTGATGGACGATTCATCTCTCCATGTGTGCTATGCTTCACCGACTCCAAGCCCAAGTGACGACTTTCGGGTTTCTTTTTCATCCTTGTATGCCCGTTGTTTTCAAAAACAATTTCAATCCATGTTTGTTTGTCTCTGGCTTACTTCCATGGAGTTTCATGCGATTTTATTCTTATGGGTTTGACAGCTAGAAGGGAGGGAGGGGAAAATCGAGTTTACAATGTCCTTGTCACAGTATCACAGCATACCACTATTGTTTAGCGATTCAGATAAAGAAAAAATCCTATCCAACGAGACCGACCAGGAATTTCCAATCCAATGCATGGTTCTGTTTTCACTCTATTATTTTGACATCATTAACAGCCCTATATTGGGAGTTTACTTTCTTTTCTTCTATGCAAATTTGAATATTTGATAACCAGTGTTACTTTCCTTCATTTTTTCCATCTGGCTTTGGCAATTATTTACATCATTTTATATGCGAGCTGGTTCTTAGTTTTATTTTTGAATATATTTCATTGCTTTGAGTTTGACACCTTCTATATTCAGAAAAACATAGATTAAAATTACTGCTTCAAGACTATATCAAAGCTCCTTGTGGCCACTTGAATTTCAACACTTTAAATTCGAGACTATAGCAAAGCTCTTTCATATTCCTTTTTGCCACAATTGAATTTTAAAGGGGAGACTTTGAATTTTGACAAAGATGAAGTTTTATGCATTTGTTTTTTTTCTAGAAGTTAGGTTTCAATGCATCATTATTTAACCAATTCACCACTATGACATTCATAGAAGTTGGGTTTCAATGCATCGTTATTTAACCAATTCACTACTATGACATTCATAGAAGTTGGGTTTCAATGCATCGTTATTTAACCAATTCACTACTATGACATTCATACAGTTGAAGTTTGGTTTTAAAGATTGCCAGGTGAATCCATGTCGCTATACCCTACCTTTATCTGAATATGGTAGAATCATACTTGAAGGGTTGTTATGTTAGTCTTAGTGCAAACCCTGTTCTCAGCCTTCATATTTTATAGGATGTAGTTAGTAGGTCCGCTAAATATATAAGCTAAAGTGTTTTTCATGGGAGGATTGGTAGAAATATTGCATTGTGTTATCTCGATACATCCTCAGAAGGACCGATTATAATGAATTTCTTAGAGGTCAGCTTCATTTATAGGTGTTCTTTGAGTGATAGGAATCAAATCATATTTTCTAGCATGAATATTTTGTCCCTGTCACTAATTTTATTATAGACCTTAACAACATTCTATGTCAATAAATCAAGCTTATAAAATAATCTTGTAAAATAAGCTTATTTAAAATGTATTCATCAACCAAATAGAGGTATGAAATAAGAAAAAGAAAACATTCCTCTGTAATATCTTTCCTACCAGCAGTTCTAAAATACAACCAAACCCCAAACTGCCAAAAGACTCTGACTGTCGTTGGCCTTTGAAAGTCCAGCAGTGGCACCCGACGTCAATCCAAAAAATTGGATCATTTCACCACAAACCTGCAATATAGGCAACTGCTTCATGCATCCGTAAACATGAATTTAATGGAAATTTACATCATTATTGTCTCCATCTGCCTGAGATTTGAACATGCTACCAAATTCTTGCGATCTGTAAGGGTGGAGTGATTTTGATCAAAAGGGGGAACGATTTTGATCTGTAAGGGCAGAGTGCTTTTGCTCGAAAGGGGGAAGGATGTATGGATATTTAATAGTTATTATTACAATCCAATTCAGGCCACCATTTCAGAATCTTTGAATATATTTTTCATTTTATTTCAACAGCTTAGCAAATATGTTGTTGCTGGCACTCATCCAATTTCCACCCACTCTCGTTTGTTTATGCATATATTTGGCATTTCCAGGATTTAGTAATAAGACCTGGAAACAATATTGAGATTATTTAGTCATACATATGGCAACAGGGGATTTTGTGAGGGTTGAAAAATCAAATACCAACAAAACCCCAAAAAGCCAACTGATTCAAAAATATACCATTATGCCACACAAGTTTGTAATAAGACCTTGTATATATTGGCGTGCATTACATGAACAAAAATATTTCCTTTTGTTCTAAACTTTTTAATAATCAAAACATTACAAGGTAAAGACAACTTTACAATATTGGTAAGCACATAAGATTTTAAATTTTATATCAAAATAACTATTTGTTTTTGCATAACATTGACAAAAATTAATAATCATAACCTAAATTACTATAAAGTCCAAGAAAATTCAACTCCATATAATAATATAAAAATTTAATAGTTGTGAAAACACAAGCTAGGGAGAGAAGTTTCCATTCAAACTTTCCAGTGAAACTTCATATCAAACTGTTGATATGATTGTTTGACCTTTGTGTGTTCTTAATTTTTCATTATCTTCATGTTTGTCATGGTGGAGAGTGAATTCTTGAAAACTTTCATAGTAAGGTCCTCTATTTTTGAATATATATTAAACACTACCTTGTTTTCTCTTTTACCCTAGTGGAGTGTGAATTCTTGAAGGCTATTGTAATAAGTTCCTCCATTTTTTTAATATACACCACCTTCCTTCATTTACATCTAATTGGAGCAGAAATAGAGGATGCATACCTGTAGAGTCCCTTCCAGTGGAAACCAACGTCAACACTAAGCTCTGATCAGGTTATAATTTTATTTGATCATGGATTGAACAGTTAGATTTAATATAATTGCATTTTTTTAATTTTTCAGAATATACATATTGTTTTGTCCTTAATTGATGTTGGGAGTGTAGGGAAATTAATCAGTATCAATGGATAAATTAATGAAATTAATGGTGGATGCACGATGGATGAATTGATGGTATTAACAATGAATTCATCTTGCACTTCATATTTGCCTCCGCAGGTAGGTAGTGCACATTCTCTTGGTTTCCTTCCTTCTTGCAAACCAGTTAGGACATAGACATACTTCTGAGTTAAACAATACCTATAGTAAGAATGGTTGACGTTACACCTATCATACCTATTTCGGAGTTTTAGATCAGAGTCTAAACTTAACTACACACACATTCTTTTGGTTTGCTTAAATGTGGAGTTAGATCATAGAGATGGATTGGTATCTCTAGCATTTGAATTGGTAGCCAATATACCTCCACTGACCTTTGATTTGGACCAATTGAATGCTCTCTTTTCTTTAAAGGGTTTCTCACAAAGATTTATTGGCCATAAAATCTAAAAAAAATAGGCCGAGTAGCTTATTATCCATACTACATATGATGCAATCTATGAATCCATGGTAGAAGTGAGAATTTGGATTTAAATACACTACTCATTTTCAAGGAGAACTGCAAACATGAGTAAAATTCGGTTGTAAACTAAGTACGTTGATTGCTCTGTGCTAACAGTGTTAGGTTGCTTTGCTAATGGAAAGAATGTGGAATGTAGGTTGCTCTGCTAATGGAAGGAATGTAGAATGGGGAGAAAGAAGCTTCAAAATATTGGACATGGTTTCTAAACAAGACAAGAATATTTTTCATTTTCTTTGTTTGAATCCAAGAATATATTTTAATTTTCTTAGAATTTGTTTGATTTTGGGGTTTGTTTTAGTTTTTTTTTAATGATATGAATGGACGACTTGTAAATTCATGTTGACCAACGTTGTTTTGACTTTCTCAAATTAAAAAAAATATACACAATGAGATACACACTTTGCAATATGTGCAACACATTTCCATGGGAAAAAACATGGTCTTTTTATATGCAAATTTGAGAAACAGAGAATGGAGGTTTTGAGTAAATGTTTTTAGGAACAAAGCCATTTCACACAGGGATTTACATTGTTTCATATGGATTCTTAAGAGAATATGTTATGTGTTGAGAATTCACACATTGTTGTTTTTTTTTATAGTGTAGAGACTACTATTCTAGTACAAAAGTAAGAAGGAATAGAGTGCCACAAGACCACTGCAACACAATCAATTACATGTATTAAACATAAGAATGCCATAAAATGCATATAATATATATTTATCCTACACACACATATATAAAATAACATATACATTATACTTATTATTATATATACCACATATTTATGTTATTACATTTATACATATAATCACCCCACACACATATATATCACAAATTACAATATATTATTAATATCACATAACTATACATAATATACCTACATATGATAATATATCAACACTACATATAGGCTGCTCGAAAAGTATTGCAGAGTAAATGTGTGTATTTTAAGATGCTGACAATGGCGACAAATCTATTCCAAGAATTTTATTTTATAATTCTAATCCAAAATTTCCATTTCCGATCCAAAATTTTATAATTGTTCTTTCATGTATTTTTTTTTTAATTATAAGCATGTTATAGGTTCATAAGCATGTAGCTTTCAGTGTCTCGGATCAAGTTTTAACATCAACATTGTGAGAAGTTGTATATTTAACATGTAATCTTAAGTAATTTACATACTAATAATTGTATTGCTTTGTCTTGTTAAGGAGCTCATACTATAGGACTTTATCACTACAACGGGTTTTCAAACATAATTTTGAATTTTTCATCCTTGAGTCAAGTTGATCCCACTCTGGATCCTTCTTATGCAATGCAACTGCAACAAAATTGTCCCATCAATGTAGATACTAGTGTCATAGTAGTTAGGGATCCACTAACTCCCACACAATTTGATAATCTTTACTACCAGGATCTACAATCTCATGAAGGGATATTCACTTCATATGAAGTCCTATTCACTGGCTCTCTTTCTTCAGGTACTGTGAATAACTTTACAGTGAGCGCATCTTCTTTTCAAACTGATTTTGTTATTGCCATAACACATCTTGGTTGAACAACAATTGATACAGGCAACTAAGGTGAAATTAGGCGAAATTTATGTTCCTTCAATTCATAGTTTGATGTTACCTTCATTTCACTTATCATTGTGATTTCATATTTCGCGTTTGCTAACATCTAAATAAGATATTTCAAATAGAATACACGTTGATGGTGTGGCTGCAACTCTGAATAAAAGAATTCACAAACTCATGATGAAGTATATGGAGACATATATGTTTAATCTCAGGGTTTGAGATCCATCTCCTAAATGGTTTTTGTGAGCTTGTGATAAGTGTGTACTTTGATTTTTGACATCAACATTCTTTTATAATAATAAAAAAAAAAGTTTATGCTCATTCTTTTATAATAATTTAAAAAATGTTTATGCTCCTAAGAATGTTAGTGTGTATTTTTCATTATTGTATTGTTCTTGAAATCTACATTATGGACATCTTTCCATAGTATGTGCATTAAAATTTACCCAACTAGAAGACACCTTTCTAATATCAATTTTCCAACAAACGAAAAAAAAAATCTCCTAACCTTTGAACAACATAACCATTCTAACATTTGAACAGCATAACAAAAAAAATTGGGACGCGGGCGGATGCTGGGAAGTTTTGACCTAGTTGTGGTTTACAAGGAAAGATCGACCCATGGCCACCCCTGGGAGTGGGGAGCCAAGTGCTCCTCCCCCACACAACAACGTGTTTCGCAAACTCTTGACCAAACATGGCAAGAAACCTTCAAATGTTGCACCACCAAGCTTTGTAAAACGCTTAGAAACGATCCCTGAAATCGATTTGCCTCTGGATCAGCCAATGAGAGTTGCGGTCTCGCTAGCTGAACGAGGGCTAGTTGGCCAGTTCATGGGGCTCTGGCCCTCCACCAAAACTACAGACAACTGGATACAAAGGAACTGGAAACCATTAATATAGAACAGTGTTACATGCTATGCAGTGGGCAAAGGTTATTACATTTTCGAGTTTATTTCAGAAGCTGATCGGGACCTGATCTTCAGGAACGAACCATATTTTATGGGCCCCCAAGGCCTCTACCTGAATCGATGGCACCCAAGCTTCGATCTGGAATCAGAGGTTCCCAAGGAAGTACCGGTGTGGGTCAGGCTCCCAAACCTCCCAATCCACTGCTAGAACAGCTCCTCGCTCCAGGTAATCGGCAATGGCCTCAGGAACTACATAGATAAAGTGGATCCAAAAGACCAGTACTCCTATGCTCGTATCTGTGTGGAGGTGAATCTGGAGGTAGTCAAGCTAAAGGTAGGAGAGTGGCAGCACTTCCAAAAAACTCGACTATGAACAATTACCGTTTAAATGCAGGGGATGTCATGAGTATGGGTATTTTCAGAGAAATTGCCCCAAATAACCATGCATGGCTAAAGACACAAGCGAGGGATGGCAACAGGTAGGTAAAGAAAAACCCAATGCAAAGGCAAAGGGTCCAAGACCGGAAAAAATGGCCCCAGCACATCAAGCAGATCCTGGACCCAACAAAGACACACAGAACAATAGTAAGGAAACAGACGTAGAAAAAGCAAATGAAACTACAAAAGTGGTGATGCAACCAAGTCATGTAGAGGAGCCAGAACAGCAGAGACCAAATCCAGAACTAGTGGACATCTTGTCGCAGGGGAAAGGAAAAGATCAAGCTCAAGATCCCAGAGAGCCAGGGGAAGCACAAGCGATGGAGGAGGGTGAGATCCAAACAGGAAGCAGTAGTGAGGAAGATAGCAACATTGAACTCACCCCAAAAAAACTAAGAAGAGGAAGGAAGTCCAAAATAGTGGAGCGAGAAAAAGAGACTTACAAGGACGTCCTAAACGGATCACAGCCAACCCTCAAGCAATTGATCTATGTCAGACAAACCAGGAAGAAGTCCAAGGCCTTCCAGGAAGGTCAAAACTCCCCCTCAGGTAATCAATGAATTTGGTGTCTTGGAAATGCAGAGGTTTCGAAAGCACGCCCAAAGAAGAGGCATTAAAAGACATTATTAAAACCTCTAAAGCCGAGATCCTGTTGATCCAAGAAACCAATATGGAGGGACAAGACTTCCTCAAGAGAGCCAAAGCAAGATGGAATGTCAGTAGTGGTATAGAAGAAAGTGCCAGAGGGGCTTCGGGCGTCCTTGGCACGATATGGAACTCCAAAAAATACGACCTATGCATGCATGAAGCGCGCAAACACTGGATCTACACTAGCCTTGTTCATTTGGATTCAGGGAGACAGGTAAGCCTCTTTAACCTCTATGTACCATTCCTTCCAAAAGACAAAATCTCTTGTTGGGAGACCTTAAGGGATTTCATGCAACATAACGTCCTAGATAACATCATCCTCGGGGGGGATCTGAATCTAACCCTCTCGGCGAATGAGAAAAAAGGAGGCTCAAGAGTTCAGGACCAAGAAAGGGAATGGGTAGAGGACCTAATGTCTACTTGGGAGTTGGAGGATATAAAGCCAGTAAAGGGAAATACACATGGTCAAACAAGAGGGTGGGGCCAGGACATATTGTAGCAAGACTGGACAGATTCCTCGTCCAAAGCTCCTTCCTCATCTTGGGACTTAATCCAGTCTCTTCTATTCTCCCTCACAGCATGTCAGACCACAAGCCAATCTCTCTAAGCCTGTCAGCTGACAATAATCTGGGGCCAATCCCCTTTCGTTTCAACCCAAGGTGGATCCAAGAGGAAAGCTATCCTGCCCTGGTAGCCAAAATCTGGAACGGTACAGTAAAAGGCCCCCCCTTTTATGTCTGGGAAGAAAAGCTCAGAAGGTTAAAAAGAGCTTTAAAATTTTGGGCCAAAACCCTCCCAAATCCCCTCTCAACGCTCCTAGAAGCGCAACAGCAATTAGAATCTTTCCAGCTAGAAATGGAAGATGCGGATCCCTCGAAAGAAATCTTGCAGCAAGAGGCAAAGCTGCAAAAATATTGCATCAAGCATGCAAAGAAGAGGAGAAGCATTGGCAACAAAAATCGAGGTGTCTCTGGCTTGAAGCAGGGGATAAGAACACCAGTTTCTTTCACAAGCAAATGGAGGCCAGGAAGCAGTTTAAAACGGTAACATAAATCCACACTCAGGACCAGATTATAACAGATTTTGAGGGCATCAAGGAGGCAGTGGTGCAAGCTTTTGAATCACTCTATACAGAGCCTCACCGAGAAGTAAGTGATCCAGCATCCTATCCTTTGGCTTTGATCCAGGCAAAGGTTCAAGAAGAGGTTAACAACAAGTTAGTCAAGGAAATAGATCAGCAAGAAATCAAAGAGGCTCTAGATCAATTGCACCCGAATAAAGCCCCAGGACCAGATGGCTTTACGGTCAGATTTTATCAGCATGGGTGGAACACCATCAAGTCCGATCTCACAAAACTCATCAGAAAGTCCCAATCTTGTGCCAAAATTGGAGGAGGAACTAATTCTTCATTCTTAGCGTTGATCCCAAAGGAAAAAGGAGTGACCAGCTTTGAAAGGTTCTGACCTATCTCCCTTTGCAACACTAGCTATAAAATACTCACCAAAATCATTGTGAACAGACTCCAAAGTGTCCTTCCTGCTATTATTCTGGAAAATCAGGGGGGTTTCATAAAAGGAAGGAACATAATGGACAATATCATCCTCGTCCAAGAGGCACTCCACTCAAGTCTTCGGCTGAAAGACAAAGGTATGATAGTCAAACTTGATCTCGCAAATGCATTTGACAGTGTAAGGCATGCTTTTATGTTCCAAGTGATGGAGCATTTTGGGTTTGTGTCCTCCTTCATTAACTGGATTAGAGCATGTATCTCTGGGCCCTGGATAGCGCCTTTGGTAAATGGACGAGCCACAAAGTTCTTTCAAGCAACAAGAGGACTCCGGCAAGGTTGCCCCCTTTCCCCTCTCCTCTACACTCTTCAAGCCTCTGTCCTTAGCCTTCAACTAGAGTATGGGCAAAGACAGCTCAATCTTTCCAGGCTGCGAATCGCAAAAGGGGTAAAGGACATAAACCATGCCCAATTTGCAGATGATACGTTGCTTCTGGGAGGCGCAAGTCTAGCAATAGCAAAGAAATTCAAGAAGGAGCTTGACATTTACACAGGCATCTCAGGCAGCGTGATCATCTCAGCCAAGAGTAAAATCTATGGGTGGAACGTTAATCCAAGAGAAATGCATGATATCTCAAGAATACTTGGGATCGAAGGAAGCACCAGCTGGGAAGAGTTTAATTATCTAGGATTTCCTATTAGTAAAGTCATCCCAAAAGATGCACACTGGAATAACATGATAGAGAGAATTAAAAACAGAATCCACTCCTGGGGAGCCAACTAGCTGAATTTAGCAGGCAAACTAGTTCTCATAAAAGTTGTTTTATCAAGCATTCCAATCTATCAAAGTGCACTATTGTTAGCGCCTAGATCTGTAATATAGAAAATAGAGGCGATGACCAGGCAGTTTCTTTGGGAAGGAGGAAAGAAAACGGGAAGGAGGCTGCACCTCATCAATTGGGAGAAAATTACAAAGCCCTTTCTTGAAGGGGGACTCCAATTAAAGGACATGCAGATGCGAAATTTGGCTCTTGGAGAAAAATTTTTATGGAATCTCATCACAGGGACTTCCAATTGGAGCAAATGAGCCCTCTGGAAAAAGTATTTTCGAGGGCCTAGGACAAAATGTCTAGGGAATCCAACAAAGCTAAGGAAGGGCTCTCCAATCTTTAGCTTATTCCAGAAGGCGCTGCCGGCCTTCCTCCCACAACTCACTTGGGTCCCAGGAAATGGGAAAAACATCAACAATTGGGAGGACTCAGTCCTAGGAGAACCAGCACTCTCAACTAGGCAGGAGCTAAGGCATCTAAAAGATTGGATGCAGAATAAACATATTCACAATCTTTGGGATATCTCGAATTGGAGAAATGATGAAAGCATGTCTTGGTCCAGGTGGGAGATCGCCTCTCTACCCCATGAGCTGGAAGAAGAGTGGAGTAGCCTAAAGGAGTCACTACAAGGGAAAACCCCCCTATGCGAGAAAAAGAAAGACAAGATAGGTTGGGGTCCTAGAGTAGGGTCCTACACCACAGCTAGGGGTTACTCCCATCTTGTCCCAGGTCCCCAAGCTCTACCAAATTCGGCAATTTGGAAGGCAATTTGGGCAGTGAAATCCCTTCCGAAAATCAATTTGTTTGTTTGGACAGTGGCCCAGAAAGGAGTTCTCTCTGGAGAAAATCTTAGAAAAAAAGGGTGGGCAGGGCCCACAAGATGCCCACTCTGTTGTCAGGCAGAGGAGACGACAAACCACTTGCTATTGGGCTACCTCTTTGCCAGTGAAGTCTGGCATTTAGCCCTTGGTTTAGGAGCTCTGGCCCCTTCCCTTCTGCAGGATATCCAGCTTCTGCTCTCGAATTGGCAGGCTCTGTGCCCATTCAGTATAGCAAATCAAGGTCATCTTTTAACGACTTGGAAAGCATTGCCAAAGTTCATCCTCTGGAAGATCTGGCTGGAAAGGAATAATCGGCTTTTCAGAGAAGAGAAAAGAACTCCAGCTTAGGTAGTCGTTAAAATTAATGGTCTCTTCAGCGAGAGTGCACCCTACTTTATAAATACCTCAAACTCAAGACCCTTGGAACATGAAGAAGAAGGATGGATTCGTCATCTAGGGATTCAAAACGTCTCGCCAGGGGGATCCCCAATCTCCACACCCTGCAGTTGGGAGCTCAGAATGGATAAAAGTGCAATGGAGGACTGGAAACACTCTCTAAACTCCAACATTCTCCCATTCGATGGAGCGTCCAAAGGTAATCCGGGGAAGGCAGGGGGAGGAGGGATAATAAGAAATCCTACTGGGAACATCATTCTCATGTACGCCTGGGGACTAGGCATTGAGCCTAACAACAAGGCAGAAGCCCTTGCCCTCTGGAAAGGACTTAACCAAGCCCTGTTCTTAAATATTCGAGAATTGACTGTGATTGGAGATTCAAGGCTCATAATTCAAGCCCTAAATCAGAACACCAGGGTAGCGAATGGGCAAATCTAGCACGTCATAGACAAAATAATGATTCTCAGGCGTCGGTTCCAGGAAATACAATTGTTCCATGTCCTGAGAGGGAACAATGCCCAGGTGGACGAAGAAGCCAATACGGGAGCCTGTTTGGAGAAAGGAAGCTTGATACTCAATGGAACTACAGTAGAAGGGAGAATCCCATAAACTCTTCAAATCGGGCTGACAGCACAAGTGGACAAATGGATAAGACGGAGGGGCAGAAGATAAGAAATCCATATCTTAGCCTGTCCGCGCGATTTTCAGAAAGGATGGGAAACTCCATCATGAGGCTGACGATCACAATCCCTCAGGCCATACCTCAGTGCAGAGAATCCAACAGCATAAGGACAAGGCGAGGTTACATAACTCAGGCAGGAAGGAAGGCTCTGGACAAAGGAAGAGGAACACCGAGCGAGCAGGCTGAGTCAGGACAGCATATCTAGGTAGCTGTGGAAGGTCAGTAGAGGTGCAAGCGGAAGCTGACGATGGCGTCGAGCTCGGGGCCCAAACCATCCACGGAGGATCGAATAACTGTGCTAGAAGAGGAACTGGAGAAACTGTGAGGCCTCATGGTCAGCTTGGAATACTTCTTGCAGAGATTGGATAGCGAGGTAGGGAGGCGAATGGAAGCGTTAGAGAACGATATTCTCTACACAAGATCCGGGTTGAGCGAGGAGATTTGGAAGCTGAGGAAGAAATTGGGAAAACCAAAGCAAGATCATGAAGTGAGAATGTGGAATCTGGGTGAGATCGGAA
>CBVK0100352079.1:0-21575 GCA_900067695.1 Picea abies
TGTTTTTTTTTTTTTTAATTTCAATTCTTTTTGTTTTCTTATTTTTTTAGTTTTTAATTGATCCAAAAAAAATGAATTATATATTTTTGGTAAATATTTAAAAATAGTGTTATTTAACTACCATTATTTTCTATGTATTGAAGTAAAGGAAACACAATGTGTTAAAAATAATATTTTACACTATATTTAAAAAGTATGGAACCATGGTCCCCGAGGTGTACGAGAGTCGGCTGCGGGGACAAAAAATCCAACCATGTTAATTTTGATGGCTTAGATGTCCCTGAGTCCCGATTTCTCAAACCAAAGGTTAATCCCCATGCCAAGAAGATTACATGAAAAAATTTAATTTAAAATAAATAAATGGTGTACAACATTTTAACATTGGATGGAGCATGGAAATATGATTAAAAACACCGCTGAATAAAAAAAAATGGAAAAGTTTGAAAATAGATGAAAAAACACATTTGAGAAAAAAATAAAAAAAATAAAAAATAAAAAATTTGAACAATTTGAAAATAAATAAAAAAACAAGCATTTAAAAACAAACAAGTGGAAACCTTTTGTATTATAAAATTTAAAATATCAAAAAACCACCAAAAAAGGGAGGGGGTGCTATCGGTAGCACCATTTTTAAAAACGGTGTAAAAAAACTTGACCCCCCAAAAAACGAGAACTCTGTAGAGTTCTTGTTAAGTTGGTAACTATGTTCATGGCCTCTTGATTCTCAGCTTGCTAGTTAGTTTTTTTATCTACTACCCTAAAAGTTCTTCTTGGCAATTTGTCCTAAGGATCATGATGAGATCTACCCTGAGGGTTTGATCCATGATCCCTTAAAGTTTTTTCTAAGCATATATCAAAAGGGATAACAACAACATATCTTTCTTTTTTTTTGTAAATGAGTGTGTGGATCTATGTTACATTATAAGGTTATAGTACAAAAATGATGCATGGGCTCCCAAGATCTGCTTGAACAGAAACCAGATCCGGGGTCCCTGAAATGCAGTGTCTGAGAATAAACAAAAAAAGTGCTTGGGTCGCCACCACGGGAAACCAACCCAGGCTACCATTATCCAGTCTAAAAACTTCATCAAAAGAAATCAAAAAGTCTAAACATAGTGGGATTAGCTCCTACTCTGAGAGACATGATCTGGGCAGGTCTTGTGCTAGTCTAGGTTGATGGGGTGCTCGTCATCCCCTTCCTACTGTGTCGTGTACTCCTCCCTCTATTCCACCAGACATAGCTTTCTAATGCATGCTAGGGTTCCATTTCTGTCGACTGGAGTGATATCCATATGGTGGACGTAGCGTAGATAGAGATGATATTGCCCTGCCATCCTTTCCAGTTTCTCATGTTGTCTTTTCTGGTCCTCCACCAGTCTTTTTACCCCTGCCTCCAGGTTACTGAGGCGGGTGAGAATTCATTTGCACTCTTTCTTCTGCTCTTTAGTTTCCGTCCTGTTGGACTCCCCCCGGTCCGCACACATCTTTCCTATCAGCATTTTGGTTCTCCAAGATTCCTCCATCGTCCTATGGTAGATGGTTAACCTCAGTTGTGTGGCTTCGGGATCACGTATCCCCCCATCTTCCTGGGTTAGTGTTGACCAGGCTTTGCCCCTGTAGGCGTTGTTGATTTTTCCCTCCCATCTTTTAATGATCTTCTTCCCCTTGGTGTCTGTCTTCGTGAGGAAGGTGTTATTTGCTTCCCTGGCCGCCTATTCAATTCTTGTCATCCGTCAGGCGCTCTGTGGAGGTTCCTTCCCTTGGGGGTCTCTCTTGCTGCTGGTTTTCTTCATGCCTACCATCTTTAATTACAGGTGGTGGTTCTTACGTTGGGTTCTCTCCCTGTTCCGCTTCACCTCCTTCTGGTAAGTAAGGTGGCCACTGTAATTGCGATGCCTCATTCTGTGGTAAGTTTTGGTGTCCCCACCTTTATGGATCCAACTCGGTTGTGGTCTTATCCTTGCAATCATGGCCTACTCTTCAAGGTGATATTGCACGTCAGTATCCTCTATTCCAGACCGTGTGCACTTTATGACCTTGTCGTTATCCCTGCGCCAATGCTTTTCCCTGCTCGTTGTACGTCGTCCCTTTCCCTGTCCCATCTAGGTACTTAGGTGAGGTGTGATCCTACTTGGCCCTGGTGTGACTTGTTGTCCTTCGTCCTTTTTCGCCTGTGAGTCATCTCTTCTGCTTTCCAATGGGAAACTTATGTACTTCTTTTTATTGACGAGACGGTGGTGTCGTGCCTTCGCCTGATCTGTGTTTTGCATATGCATTTATAACCTTATTTGATTGGTGGGCCATCAGCTCTTGTCTGGGACCTACGTGTCCTTCAGTGTCTGATGCACCTCCATTCTTGACATGATCTTTCGTACTACTTCTGTTGTCCGAGTCTTTTGTCGTATGTTGGGTGCAATATGTCCGGAATTGACCTTGCAGGTTGCTGCACCAGATTGTATCCATTTCTGGACCTTCATTCTCGACCCCCTCGTTTGCTATTTTGTTTGCTAGTCCATTTGTTGACCTCCTTACCCAACACAACTCCACAGTGATCTCTGTCCGCAAGTGCTCCTGGATTTTTTTCAATAGGTAGGCCAATTGCCAGTGCCTCTGGCTTTTACCTATTCTGGTACCATTTTGGAGTTTTCTCACTGTGTTGATGACTAGCGTAGAGTCTCCTTCCACTATGGCATTCGTCATCCCCTCCCGGCTGAGAATCTCCAGGCCTGTCTCCAGGGCTCCGAATTCTGTGGCGTTATTGGTTGAGTTGCCCAGGCTTCCCGCGTACAGTCATATGATGTTCCCTTTACTATCCTTGATTACTCCTCCCAAACTTGTTCTTCCTGGGTTTCCTTTTGCCGCCCCATCAAAATTTAACTTGAGGGAGCTTGAAGGTGGCAGTTTCCAGTTGCGCTCACCTACCTGAGTTGTGGTTGTTGTTTGTTTGGATTGGGTTTATGCCCACCTGTTAGTTGGAAAGCCTTTAGGACTCGAGAGTCATGATCCATGGGTTGTGCTCTACCCTTCTGGCAGTTGCGGCTCATCACCGTCTCACGTATCATGGAGGTTATTGTTTCCTTGATCTTCCCTTCTGGCCAACTTTGGTTTCTAAAAATGCATCGGTTCCTTTCCTTCCATATCAACCATATGATCATTTCTGGGGTGAGGGTCTAGCAAAGGTTCACCTCTTCTTGGTCGCTATAGTTTTCTCTCCAGAGCATGATTGATGCGGCAATGTTACCACGGATCTTGTCGGACTAGTGGAATATACTTTCTGCCCAGTCCCATAGTGTTGCAATGTAAGCACAGTCACCAAGGAGATGGTTGGTTGTTTCTTCCTGAGTTTGACAAAGATGACATCTTGAAGGATCGGTGAAACCTCTTTTCCTTAGGTTATCCCAAGTTAGGATGCGGTTGTGTAATATTAGCCACTGGAAAGATCTTAATCTTTGGCCATTGGGGGTTGTTCTAGAGCTTATCCCAGTGTTGCGCCAGGTCATCTTGGTTTGGGACCGTCATATAGTGCCTGACTTATTTTAGGTTGAATTCCCCTCTGTCCTTTTTGCCCCACCTTAACTGGTCCTCTCCTTCCGTGACTATTATTTTTCATCTGCCCAATTCCTCTTCCACCTCTTTTATTGTTATTGCGGGTATCTCATTGTTCTGAGGATTAATCTTGTCCCATATTCGCCATTTGTTGCGGTTCGTTCCCTGCTGCCAGTATTGATAGACATTAATTTTTCCATGTGTGATGAGGTCATGTTGGAGTATCCCTCTGTCCTGGTTTTCCATCTTTGGTTCCTGCTGCCAAGTGTCCTCCCATAATCTGGGTGTTCTGCGATTCCTGATTTCCCAAAAGTTGTGTGTCTGAATCCAAGCTTTGTTGCACTAGGCTAGGTTCCAAATGGTTGAGCCTTCCCTAGTTCCTCCAAAGCAGATTATGTCCTGGTCGCGGGTGTCAGGTGCGTACTTTTCCTTCCATAGGTTTACCCAAGGTGTTGCAGTTTCTTTGACCCACCGCCACCAAAGTTTCGCCCCATATGCATTGTTGGTCGTTTGTGGATCTTATAGCCCCAAGCCTCCTTTGCTTTTTGGCCTACAGACTTTCTCCCAGGGCCCATTTTTTCTTTGTTTCTGCACCTTGCCATAGGAATTCCCTCTGGATGGCTCTGATTTTCTATAGGATCCCCTGTGGAGTGGGGAAGACTGACATCATAAAGGTTGGTATGGCTTGTAAAACAATCTTGGTTAGGATCAGTCTGTCGGCTAGGTTAAGGGATCTATACGTCCAATTTTTTACCCTCTCCTGTAACCTGTTTATTACTTCTTCCCATGTTGACAACTTATAAACTTGGTCTATCAAAGGAACCCCCAAATACTTGGTTGGAAGTGTTTTTCGTTCAAAGCCTAGAATGTTGGTCAAATTCATTTGGATAGATGGATTGGTATTAAAGAAAAAGATCGTTGACTTGGAGTGGTTGATCTCAACACCTCAGGCTTCCCCAAAATCTTCTAGGATTCTTTTGTAGGCTTTGGCTTCCTTGACCGTGGGTATGTCGTGGAGTAGTGTATCATCCACAAACTGTTGGTGAGTTGAAGTAGGGTAATTTTCAAAAGGTTTGAGCCCTGTTATTTCCCCAGTTGCAGTTGCATTCTTTATGCTCTAGCTGAGGCCTTCCATCATTAGAATGAACAGGAAAGGAGACAACAGATATCCTTGTCTGATCCCTCTCGTGGGCCAAAAAGGTTTGGTTGGGGCTCCATTGATTAGTAGCAAGTAGCTTGTTTTGGATACTAAAATAACAATCCAATTGATCCAGTGCTGGGTAAAACCAAAGGCTTCCAAGGTCTTGATCATATAATGCCAGCTAATCTTGTCATAAGATTTTGCTAGGTCCAGTTGTATTAACATTCCCCCCCTTTTCTGAAGTTTTAAGGTGTGAATGATCTCATGGGCCTGGATGATGTTGTCCATTATTTGTCTACCTTCCACGAAGCCTGCCTGTTCTTGCAAAATCAGTGAAGGTAGGAGGGGTTTCAATCTATTTGCTATGACTTTGGAGATGATCTTGTATATCACATTACAAAGTGCTATGGGTCTGTATCGGTCTGAGGTTTTGGCTTCATTTTTTGGGGGGATTAGGGTGATCATGGTTGCGTTTAGTGCTTTAAGGATGGAGGCAGACCTTCTAGAGTCCTTTAATACCTTATAGATGTCATGTCTAATGATTTCCCAGTAGGCTTTGAAGAATTCCACAGTGAAGCCATCTGGACCTGGTGCTTTCCCACTGGGAATTTCCTGGAGAGATTGGTCCACCTCTTCTGTGGCGATAGGTTTGTTCAGGAAGATGTTTTGTTCCTCAGTAACCAAGCGTGGTATATGTTGGGTTATCCTCTGAATGACCTTCGATCTGTCTTGATGCGGTTCTTGGGCTATCCCATGGAAGTGTCTAACCATAGCACTTTTGATCTCCTGACGTGACTCGCGCTTGATTCCATCATGGTCCTTGATCTTCAGGATTTTGTTATGGGCTCTTCTGGCCATGGTTGTTCTATGGAAGAATTTAGTGTTCCGCTCTCCTTCCTTTAGCAATCGGATGCGAGAATTCTAACGCCAGAGTGTTTCCTCCTGTTAGCATCGCGCCTCCCAATCTTTGGTCATTTGTAGCTCTTCCTTTTTTCGGTCCTCCATATAGCCTTCTAGCATGCAAGTTTCTTGAAGTTTTTTCATTTTTTCTTCAATGTCGTTTTTCTCTATGTTTATATTCCTGAAGATATCCCTGTTCCATTCCTTGAGTTTATTTTTAATGTATTTAGGTTTCTTGTGTAGTTTGAACATCCTAGTACCTTGCTTCAGTTTCTCCTCCCGCCACCACTGTTTGATTTTTTCCTTGAAAGTCGGGTGATCAATCCAAAATTTCTTGAATCTGAAGGGTCTGTTCTTAGGTGTTGTTTGGAAGCCTGCTTCCAGTTGCACTGGCCAATGATCAGATACACCCCAGGGTAGGATGTTGCAATCTAAGGTTAGCCCCTGCATAATGATTGACTCCGATATAAGGAATCGGTTGAGTCTTGTAGCTACCTGAAACTGGTTCCTGGCTACTAAGAATGGCCAGGTGAACTGGCCATTCTTAGTTTGGAGATCTACCATCTCTGCTCTGTCTATAAAATTTGAAAATTCCTCCGTGTCACGATCCAATCTTCTAATACCACCCTTATTTTCCGCAAGGGAGGTGATAATGTTGAAGTCCCCTGCCAGGATCTAGTGGAGGTTGATGGCTCGACCTTTTATATCTTCTAGGTCTTAGATCATTCCTTTCTTTTCCTCTGGCCCATGGGACCCATACACATTTGTGCAGAGAATCTCCTGAGTGTTTCCTATGATTTACATGCGCACCGTCAGGGTGTGCCTGGTTGCTTCGACTGCTGTTAACTTTAGGATTTGTGGGTTCCACAGCATGAGTATGCCGCCTAAACTTTGGTGGTCTTCGATGGCTACCATCTTGTACTTACACCAGTGTTGTTCACTGATTGATTCCATTATGTTTGTAGTACATTTCGTCTCTTGAATAAAATAAAGATCCAGTTGCTCTTGCTTTAGTTTATTCCTAAGGATTCTTTGTTTTCTTGGGCTATTTAGGCCTCTTATATTCCAAGTTAGAACCTTAATTTAAACATGTTGGGGGGAGTGGGGAAAGAGTTTCTTGATCTTACCCAAGTTTATCAGTAGCGCTCCCAGCACCTGTAGTGATACACTGTTTGATTTCCTGCCTTTTTTTCTCCTCATCTGTTTGGGTGATTGTTGCGATTGTCCCTCGCCGGCTTTCACTCCTAGGTGTCCTATCTCCCCGTGTGTGCATTTTTGTCCTCTGGCTTTGGCTTCCTCCCATAGGAGGAACAGGTATTGGATGCGGTCGAGTTGCTTTGTTGGTACATTGTCAACTCCCTGCCTTTTCCATTGTTCTAATATGTGTGGAAGGTCTATTCCTTCCCTTTCCACCAGGTCTCTGAGATCGGGGTCTTCTATACCTACTTCTCTCAGGGTCATTTTTGCATCTCCTTCTGCATCTTGCATGGCAGTGTTGTCATCTTTTACTTCTTTGTCCATCGGGGTTGCGCAACTCCCTTGAGCTGTTGTATTGTTTGGTTGTTGGGTGGGCTCTTTTGTTGCTTGGTATTTGACTTCTGGAGCTTTTGCCGAGTCCTTGTCTTTTGTTGTCCCTTTGTTTGTTTGGTCCCTTCCTTCCATTGTATTCCGGGTCTCCTGGTTATTTCTTGCCGAGGTTTTATTTTGATTTTTATTAGCCCTGTTCCTGGGGTTCGGGGTTATAAACCCTTCCTCGTCTTGCTGAGTTTTTGGATTTTTCGCTTCCTTCTTTTTGTTAGAGGGAACTCTCTGATCAAATGTCCATGTTCATGGCATCTTCTGCATCTAAATGGGATCTGTTCATAATCTATGTTTTGGATCCATTCCTCATCCCTGAATTCCATATTTATGGCTTCTGGGAGTGCTCCAGAAACATCCATCTCTATGCAAATTCTTGTGTATGATGTGTATCTTCCTTTTAGGGTGGCTTCTGAGTTCTTCACATATTTCCCCAATTTGTTTCTTATTGCTTCAAAGGTAGATGGAAACCAATAGTCTAGGGGTAGAGAATAGAATCTCATCCAGAATGGTACCTTTTTGAAAGTTTCTTTCTCCGGGGAGAAGTTTTCTTTCCAGGGTTGCATGTAGAGTCCCACTGAGGCGTGGAAGTATGGACCTTCCTCGAAGACTTTGT
This sequence comes from Picea abies, assembly GCA_900067695.1. Taxonomy (NCBI): domain Eukaryota; kingdom Viridiplantae; phylum Streptophyta; class Pinopsida; order Pinales; family Pinaceae; genus Picea; species Picea abies. The sequence goes on from CBVK0100352079.1 coordinate 7,782, forward strand.
CCCTATCCTCCAAGTTGATAAAGACTGTTGTGAAGAAACCCTTCGACCCGAGGTGGAGCTCCACTTCTCCATTAGGCTTCCAATGATATGTAATCCAGTTGCGTAGAGTTCTTTTTGTGGGCCATAACCCCATAAATTTGCATATGAGCACATGCGTCTTCATCTGGTCCCTGTAGAGTTGCGTTTGTGGGTCCTCCAATACCACCTTGGGTATCATTGTTATTTTGGGCTTGCAGGGGTTGCGCCCCTCCATCCCATTAGCCTTCGCAGTCTCTTGCGCCTCTTTCTGAGTTTCCTTAGCGACTTCCTCCATGGTCTCATTTTTGTCCCGACTTCTCTCTTGATGCTTCTCTGGGTTTGATCCCGAGGTTTATGTTGCCAGTTCCTTGAAAACTACGTTGGTTGGCCCTTTTCCTCTTTCCACCACTACCTGTTTGTATGATGGGGTCCCCTTGCCCCCCCCCCTGTACTACTCATGTTGCTCTATGTTGTGGCCGCGACTATCAAACCCTAGCTCGTCGCGACTATCAAACCCTTCATAGATTGATTCCTTGTTTTTTTGAGAGATAAAGTTAAAGCAAGATCTGGATCTACAATTTAACAAGTTAACAATGGAAACATTATTGGGGATAACAAAAACATATCAGATAGTCTACATTTTTCCCTTAAATTCTAATAGTTGCAACTATGAAGCTTGTGTAACCGCTTGGACTTAGAATCGTATAATGATTGGTTTCTTCTTGTCAAGGTATGTACCCACACAGATTTCAGAGCATTAGTGTAGCAAATTTGTTGTTAAATGGATTAGTAAGGCTTTGTAGTTGGTTGCTAGTATGAAGCTTTTCTTTCCCTTATCTTTCATCTATATACAAAGAATTATGTGGTGGAATAGCATAAATGTTTTGAGGCAACTGGTTTTAAAATCCTTTTATTGGTTGAAAGACGTTTTGGTGGCAAGAATTGTAGTGGGTTTACTTCTTTTGCAATTTCATGAATGTTTTTTGTTTTCATTAGTTCACTATATCATGTTTCATGCTTATTTTCATGTTCTAAGAAGATTTTGATTGCAAAATCGAAATGATAGCAAGTGGAAGAGAGTGTTGGGTTAAACTCGTAACAATGGCCATTCTTTTGCAAATAAATGTGACCGCAGTTTAGTCTAAAAAAAAAATTAAAATACTGAAAGTGAAATTTGTTTAAAACCTTGGTTATACTTATTCAAAATGTCTACATCTCAGCTCACCTGTAGTCATTTTCATGCCCAATTTGTTTGATTTTGTTGAAAGAACAATAACCATAGTTTAAATGTGTTGTCACCCTTTGAAATATTTTTTTTCATATGTTCATTATTGTGAATCCAATATACATTGTCAACGTTGTTGATATTATGGTAGCTTCGAGAGGTATGAACCTTTATTGTGACCTTTGACAAGATTAGAATGTTCCGGAAGAAAGAAAAGAAATGAAAGTAACCCTAGATGAGATGTCGGTTGCAGAGAGATAATTAATATGAATTAATTAGTACCCAGAATAAGAAGTCGGCCAAGGCAAGTCTGCCAGGAATACTATAAATACAGGGCGACAGTCTCTCATTTGACACACTTCTCAGAATCGCAAAAAAAAGTCACTTATGCGTACTGTAGTCTAGCAGTCTTGTGCACAAGTCCTGGCGAAGGTGTTGCGCCAGTTTTGGGCTAGACTCTTTGATCATCTATGGTTACTTCTTGCTTGGTGAATTAGCCTTGCTTGGCTATTGGATTACTACCAGGATTCTTCTCTCTGTCAAGGTCAAGGTGCTCGGAGGGTGGCTTTGGCCTATGGTTGAGTGACAATAGTGATATTTTCAATGGTAAAACGAGCACATTCATTCATATTCTAACAGGTCATGGGCCCACACCTCCTTCATTCAGTCTAACCACTGGAAGGAAGCATAACCATTAGGATAATGAGCTCGCTGAAGAACTTTCGCTAGGGTTACTGGCAGGAGCAACTTCCAAGACACTACCGCTAGGGTTACTAGCAGGAGTAGTTGCATAAACCCTAAAACCCAGATCTAACACCTTGTGATGGAGCATCTCACTCAAGGAGAAGTTATTCAAATGCACCCTAGTTCAGCGCACCTTTTGGCTTCCTCTAAAGACAGAAACGTCAGAGTTGAAGTTTTGGATCAAGGCATGACTAGTCACCAGTCAATCGAAGTTATGGATGAAAAGACCATACATCTACACTACTCAACACTCACATGAACGATTGAAGATGACATGCGGATAATCGGTAGTGGAGCTTCTAGGAACATGACAGGAGATCAAGCCAGACTCTCAAATCTAAATGAGAAGAAAACATCATACAAGGTAGAGCTTGGAGACAAAAGAACTTACCCAGTCGAAGGATTTGGACAAGCCTCTGTCAAGCTAAAAACAGGTAACAATATTCATTTAAGCAATGTTTTATATGTACCTAGTTTAGAAAAGAATCTTGTATCCATATCTTGCTTAGAAGACAAAGGAAACAGAACAAATTTCGTGGATGGAAAAGTGTTATCTTGGCATAAAGACTCCAGCATAGAGAATGCTAGGGTTATTGGAAGTTGTGAAGGAAATCTATATAGACTACTAGAACAAAATGAAGAAGCTCTCGTACATGACGAAGTCAATCCCAATGAACTTTGGCATAGAAGGTACCCTCATATTAATTATCAAGCATTACGTTTGCTCAAAAAGATGGTTGAAGGAATACCAGAATTGCAATCTACACATGAAAGAATTTGCAAAGGATGTGCTCTTGGAAAGAATATCAAGAAACCATTTCCAAGCAGCAATAATAGATCTAAGGAGATTCTAGTTCTGATACACTGAGATGTTTGCAGTCCGATGCCAGTCAAATATCTAGGAGGATCTCTTTACTACATAATCTTCATAGATGATTATTCAAGAAAGACTTGGTTATATCTACTGAAGACAAAAGACAAAGTATTCAACAAGTTTCAAGAATTCAAAGCAGAGATAGAGAACCTCACGAACAAGAAGATCAAGACCTTAAGAACAGATAATGGAGGAGAATATACATCAAAGGAATTCATTGCATTATGAAAATCGACATGGTTTAGGAGGGAGCTAACTGTTCCTCATAATCCTCAACAAAATGGTGTAGCAGAAAGAAAGAACAGATCTATCGAAGAAACCGTAAAATCACTACTAAATGATCAAGGTCTATCCATGTTCTTATGGGGAGAAGCAGCCATGACAACAATATATGTGTAGAACAGAAGTCCTCACCGCATATTGAAGGACATGACTCCAGAAGAAGCCTTCTTAGGTAAGAAACCTAATGTGGAAAACCTAAGAATCTTTCGATGTCCTATTTACTCTCACATTCCCAAGGACAAAAGGAATAAACTCGAACCCTCGAGAAAGAAGGGCATATTCGTGGGATATAGCGATTCATCCAAGGCTTATAGAATCTATATTCCGAAACAACATAAGATTGAAGTCAGCAGAGACGTAACATTCAATGAAAAGATGGCTTTCAAGAAATTCATAGAAGAAACTATAGAAGAAGAAGAGAATGAAGAAGTTATTGAAGAAAGCACAGAAAAACAAAATGACGAAAAGGAACAACCTGATCATCCTATGCAACCATGTGAGACCATCGATTCAGACACCGTATCGAAGACCAAGAAACGACCAGCTTGGCTTGAAGCTACCTTATAAGACGCAGAAAGACTCAAGGTCCCAGAAGGATCATTCAGAAAAAGTAAGAAGCCTAAAAGATTCTCAAGCTATGCAGCATATATGAAAAAGCTTCTAGATGAAGAACCTACCACATTTGAAGAAGCAGTTCAAAAAAAACAATGGAAAGAAGCTATGACGGAAGAACACCAATCCATTATGAAAAATGATGTATGGGAAATTGTACCTAGACCTAAATAAAAATCAGTGGTAACTTCAAAGTGGGTATATAAGATCAAACATGCAGCAGACAGAAGCGTGGATAAATATAAAGCAATGTTCATAGCTAGAGGGTTCTCCCAAAAGGAGGGAGAATATTATGATGAAACTTTTGCTCTGGTTGCTAGATATACTTCCATTAGAGCTATCATATCTCTTGTCACTTCCATGGGATGGAACTTACATTAGATGGATGTAAAGACAACTTTCCTCAATGGAGCAATCGAAGAAGAAGTATATATTGAATAACCTCAAGGGTTTGAGGTACATTCTAGAGACACTCACATTTGCAGATTAAAGAAAGCTTTATATAGACTCAAGCAAGCTCCAAGGGCTTGGTATGCCAGAATGGACAACTATCTAATGAGACTTGGTTTCTCCAAAAGTCATGTAGATCCAAACCTTTACTACAAAGTCATGGACAATGCACCTGTAATTCTACTACTATATGTTGACGATATATCCATAACAGGTGAAGCGTCTCTCATCATCCAGTGCAAAAAGGAACTAGCTTTTGAATTTGATATGAAATATCTAGGTCTCATGCATTATTACTTGGGACTAGAAGTATGGCAGAAGCGTGGTGAAGTATTCCTTGGACAAGGAAAGTACGCAATAAAGATTCGTCAAAAGTTTGGAATGATGGATTACAAATCCATGGACACTACTATGACTACAGATATAAGAAAAGTAAAATATCTAGATTTTGATCCAGTAGATCCATCACTATATCGACAATTGATTGGGTCATTGATGTATTTGGTAAATACTCGACTAGACATTTGCTTTGTCGTGAATACACTAAGCCAGTTCCAGGTGGAATCGAGACACGAGCATGGGATAGCTGCAAAGCATGTCCTAAGATATATTCATGGGACAATAAACTATGGCTTAAGATATACCGCATCCAGTGATATACAACTTCATGGATTTATAGATTCAGATTGGGCAGGAAGTGCAGAAGACAGAAAGAGTACTTCAAGAATTTGTTTCAGCTTAGGCTCTGCTATGATATCTTGGGGCAGCAGGAAACAGAAGTCTGTCCCACTTAGCACAACAGAAGCAGAATATATTGCAGCATGTGAAGCATGCACAGAAGCAGTATGGATAAGAAAGCTAATCTTCGATTTGTTTGATCAGGTTCCAGATTCGACCATAATACACTATGACAATCAGAGTTGTATAAGACTATCAGAACACCTAGTGTTTCATGAAAGGTCGAAACGTATTGAGATCAAATACTACTTTATTTGAGATAAAGTCCAGGAAGGAGAATTAAAGCTCCAGTATATCCCCACATATGAGCAAACAACATATATCCTGACAAAGCCTCTATCCAAAATAAAGTTTGCATATTTCTGAGACAAAATGGGGATCATGGAAATAACTCCCTTAGTTGAAAGGGAATAAATGACTCTCCAGGTTGGGAGGGAGCACTAACATATTATTTAATTGAGGACAGTTACTTTCAAGTTTGAAAAATAGTCCAGCTTGGGCAGATTCTTTCTAGTTCAGAAAGTGGATTGAGATTTCTGATGGACAGACATTTTCCAGTTCGGAAAATGGTCCAGATTGCTGATGTACCATAAACAACGAATTTCCATTGTGGTTAACATGGGAAGTGGTATAGGGCAGTCTCTCTTCTTGAGGGTTACTCAAGAAGACTGGCCCACCTCGCCAAACAATGATTTCCCATTGTGGTTAACATGGGGAATGGTTCGTTTTTGAGGTTGGTGCAGGATAGTCATTTCCTTTGGAAATGGTCCGGACAATCATTCCTTAGGGCGGATTCATTATCTCCAAGCTGCACTTTGTTTAGTGTCGGAGGAATGGCCCAGGGTGGGGAATGGTTCAGGTTCAACAATCAGGGACATGCATTCCTTAGGGCAGATTCATTCTCTCCAAGTTACACTTTGTTTAGTGTCGGAGGAATGGACCAGGGTGGGGAATGGTCCAGGCTCAGAAATCAGGACAGTTATTCTTCCTTGCTTGAGAAGAATAGTCCAGATAGCTCATCATTCATGTTCTACTATGAGGGCATATAGTCTTTCAGATCTCACAGATGTCAGTGAAAGAATGGCCCAGATGATTAAGTTTATATCATAACAATATTTTCTGTGCAGGTTGATATCAGATGGTTGTTATGAAGACTGCCTGTCTCCAAACAGTAGAGATATGCTACCGTGGTGGATATGTTCCACTGTTTGTGACTATGTGTCATGGTTTGAGTAGTTGTGTACTACCATAGATAAACACAGTCGTGTTCTATCAATTGATATTGTACCAGTTTTCATGGAGATTATCCGATTGGATAATAATGACGGTGCTCGTGATGCTACCATTTAAATGGTTTGTTTGTGCTCAAGACCATTATCCATTATACCTCCCTAGCTAGGAGGGAGTGTTGACATTATGGTAGTTTCGGGAGGTATGAACCTCTATTGTGACCTTTGACAAGATTAGAATGTTCCAGAAGAAAGAAAAGAAATGAAAGTAACCCTAGAATAGATGTCGGTTGAAGAGAGATAATTAATATGAATTAATTATTACCCAGAATAAGAAGTCAGCCCAGGCAAGTCTACCAGGAATACTATAAATATAGGGCACCAGTCTCTCATTTGACACACTTCTCAGAATCGCAAAAAAAAGTCACTTATGTGCACTGCAGTCTAGCAGTCTTGTGCGCAAGTCCTGGGGAAGGTGCTGCGCCAGTTTTGGGTTGGACTCTCTGATCAGCTTTGGTTACTTCTTGCTTGGTGCATTAGCCTTGATTGGCTATTGGATTGCTACCAGGATTCTTCTCTCTGTCAAGGTCAAGGTGCTCGGAGGGTGGCTTCGACTTATGGTTGGGTGACAATAGTGATATTGTCAATGGTAAAACGAGCACATTCATTCATATTCTAACAAACGTGACCATTGTGAAAATTCCTCCCAGCTTTCGTCAATGTTTTACATCATGCTTGGGTGACTTGATAAAAAAAAATTGGGTTCATGTTTTCCACTCTAATATTCCATTCTTTGTATAAAAGCTTGTACTCTATTTGATGTATGTAATAATACAAAGTCTATAAAATTGTGAGTCACCTCATATATTGATGATGATATTTGCTTGGGGTATTGATAGGGGATATGGTTTACAAACTTGACAACTGTTAAAATTATAAAGGATTTTAACATGAACTTTTGCTCACTATCCTTCATTATGTATCACTTTTCATAAGCAGATTCTCTCTATCATTTACCCCAACCATTCATATTTTTCGATTTCCATATTCTTCATTTTGTCCTTATTCATGTTTAAAAGATATATTGAGTTGTTTAGTTACAAAGAGGCATACAACAAGATTGAAGTTTCATATTGACTAAAGAAATATTGATGATGAATGAGTTTGGATCTCCTTCCCTTATTATACATTATTCCTTTTTCATTTTCCCTTCTACTTGATTTTCCATGGTGTAAATAGAGCCTTATTTAAGTCATATTCAACAAATATTGCAAATGTATGTCTATCTTACTCTGTGTTGTATTATGCTCAAAAGATTTCCATTGACTAATTGAAATGGAAATGACAAATAGATGAGCTTCTTTAGCAGGGGAAGTATAGGAAGTAACAAAGGCAACAAAGGAGGAAGAGGAAAAAGGCCTAACATGTTCTGGCAACAGGGGAGACAGAAGAGGATAAGGTTCTCTATCCATTTTGATGCAAATTTAGATGAGTTCAAACAGTTGGTGCAAACTGGTTATTTAAAACTTGGTGGGCATCCAACCTTACCTCAACCCCTAGCTCCCCCTAGTGCACCTTTGCAACCTCAGCTCGGTATCTTGGACATTCTTGAGCCTCATGTTCAACTTGCAAATGATGGTTGGGATAATAATCCAGTGAATTTTCCTTTCGGTATTGCACAATGGCCTACCAATCCCATAGATCCTTTATTACCTCATTACACAATTCCTTTGGTCACATTAGTTTCTTCTATAGCCCATGCCCCTCCTAGGGAAAACAAGCTACCTTCTCAAGGAATTCCAAAAGATAAGAAAAAAGGCCCATTGTTATCCCTAGTAGTGACACATCCCAGTCTACCTATGTGCACTCAAAACAAAAATCAACAAAGGTAGAAAATGGTAGAAGGGATATTTCTTTTAGTGATATGCATCGAGAGTTAAATAAGTATGAAGGGAAAGATGAGAAAAAGTTCTTTCTCAAAGACATACAAAGTCTAAAAGAAAATGAGTCAGAAGGCAGGAAAGAAAGGGAAATATTTTGTAAGAAGAAATACCCCATCTCTTCTAACTTATGTCATGACAGTGTTTATTTTTGGACATATGAGACTTCATTTTGAATAGACAACAGATATATGATATTTATTTTTGAAAACTTAAAAATATCATATTATTTTGATATATGAGGAGGTACAAGTGTTTGTTGACATGGAATTATTTCAATGAATTCCATTTGTTTTATTTTTTGTTATCGAATATGTATATATTCAAATTATTTTGGGAGCTACAAGGGAAATTCTATAAAATAAAGATACGAGAATCTAGTGGAACCCCACCTATTATTAGTTAAAATATAAAAACATATTTGTGACCCTTATCTTAAATTAAGATGTTTTTTCTTGAATACAAATTTAATTAAATCTAAAACAAAAGTGGTTGAACTACCTAATCACTTCAAAGAAGATATAAAAGTAAGGATAGAGTTCAACAAGAAAAGGAAGAAACAAGACTACTGGTAAGGTATGCCTAAATTCTGAGTGAGATATCCTTTCATTCCATTCTAAGTTTTCATAAGAGTTGAATTGTCTTGTTGCCGACAGGATTGTTCTGAAGGTGGCAAAGAAAAGACTAGGAGGCATTGATCGGTGATATGCTCCAAGATCATTTTGGCTTAATTAGAAGTTATGAAGTCATTCAGTGCTAATTAATGCAAGTTTTGCAAAGTTCAAAATGATGATGCACATGTAACTTCAAGTGATCCAGACTAGTCTTGCATTGTGATCTTTTATTTTGACATTAGTTGTCCATGTATGAGTTTTGATTACATATTGGGCTTCTAAGAATTTCCCTGGTCCAGGCCCTTGCAGGGACCTGCAAAATGACATTTTTAGTTGTAACTTAGAATTGGCATTAATAAAAGATTTGTTGATTTCTTCTCACTTTGAGAACTGTTCGGATATTGTTATTTCATATTTTATTACATACTTCATTATTTTGTTTGTACTTTCGTCTTTATTATTCCTTTATTCACATACTCATTCTATTATTTATTTTTATTATTTCTTTTTGAGTTGTAATAATTAGATAAAACACATAAAAATTATATATTTAAAAAAAAATTGATCAAAGAATTACATTTCTTGAGGTATGATTAAAGTTTTGACGGGTTATAAACTAGGGTAATAATCCCACCTATCTCTCCTAGCCTAATTTGAAAATGTTTGAGTAAGGAGTAAGGAGTTAATGGCCAATGTTCTTGAGCCTCATTACATTCATAGAGCTTATGTAAAGGTCTTTGGATCCCACAATGATAAATTCTATAAAAATACAAATCAAAAGGAGAGCCAAAGGCCCTTTGTTCATTCACAAAATTCATATTTATGGTTTTTTTCATTGGCTTTTGGTCTTTCAACTACCCTAATTCTTCAAATTCAAATTACATCCCATCATATTCCTAGGGTTTACAAAAGTTTATTAAGGATGTTGAATTTTCTTGAACTTTTTCAAATATTCAAAGTCCAAAGTTAAAAGAGGGTACAAATCTACATGAGGGGGATTAGAAAAATGCACGTCAAAATTTGTACAAGTGTCCTTTTGAAAAAATGAGACTTGATTTCTATAGAATTTTTTGTTTCCAACAAAACCTATATATCATAATTTCTGTATGGGTCTCCTTTTGCTTGCATCTAACCTACAAAGTCAACAACTTTTGCATTTTGCACTAAATTGTTCAAAATTGCCTTGCTTCTCAAAAATGCATGCCTAGGATTCATTTACTAGCCAAATTGAATTATTCAAATTTTAGAATGTGTATTTTGTCAATCCCCGCCTTGGACTACATTTCTAGATTTTCAATTTTTGGCCTTAAAAGTTGTTATTGTGCAAAAATGCGCCATTTTTCCCTCTTTTAACATTATGTGAAAAAACGTTTGTGAAGCTTCATAAAAATGCATACAAAATCTTCCTCGTGCATGATATAAGGAAACTATCCGTGATGGCCACTAATTTTCCATGTTGGGCACAAAACCCATGTGTTAGATTTACTCGATTAATCTCCAAATGCATGTAATTTTCCTGTAAAATTGGCATCTTACATTGTTTTTGACATTTTAAGAAAAAGAACACAACCATTGCTAAAATTCACAGTGAGATCAAGTTGAGGATCCAAATCAAAATTTGAAAAATGATCTGAGTTCTACATTTAATTATCTATAATCTGTTTTTATCTTGTAGCATAATTCCACTCCTACATTCTATTTTGCTTGAAACAAAATTGCCCTTATTTCCACAATCCAAGAAAATGCATGTCGAGGAATTCAAAAATGCATGCCTAGGGAAAATTAGGCATGCCCAAGTCTTGAAATCTGAACTAGAAATACTTCTAAGTCTCCCACACATATCTATGAATTCCAATGCATGCAAGATATTTTTCTTAGCTAGGGGTGCTCCTGCTTCAATATGGAATCTTGGTATTAGTAGGAATCTTATATGAATTATCATATCATATTTGGATTACTTCAAGAATGCATTTTTATAGGACCGATGTGCGTTCATGAGACACTCAACCTTGATTTGTGATTGATTATAACAATATATTGTTTGTCTTTTAGGAATTTTTTGGCATGGGACTGAAATTATGGAAATATAGAAAGGTCTAGGAGGTTTAAACACACACTAAGAAACTTGAAAAAAATAAAAATAGAGCTTTAATGAGGCTTGGGGATGCATTTTGGTTGAAACGGTTCAAACACATCAACTCGTGGTTTTTGTTGTTTTGGAATATTTGTTGTAGGCATTTAAAGATTCATTTGGAAAATTTACCACAACAATTTGTGTACAATGTTATATAATTACACCAATGATTTTTTATTTCACTTGGGTTACGCTTACATTGGCCCAATGTGAATTCTTTTGAGCCTACTAAAGCTAATGTAACACTTTTTTTAATGTATAGAATTAGATTTTGGAGCAACATTTGGTTTCTTATAACATTGTAGAATTGATTAAAATTGCATCTAATACACAATGACAATTTTTACATTTTAGTCTTCATAGTTCCATATAATGCCCACCCCATGTAAATTATGCACCTATGAAGGGTCAAAAAATGAAGACAACTCTTTGTATATGTCGAGGTGCCAAATTTACATAAATAATCTCCTTAATATTGAACATTTCGTAAGGATGTCGTTGTGTTATAAGTTCATGGAAATTTTCATTGTAGTGTTTGAGATTGTGTGTGTGTGTGTGTGTGTGTGAGAGAGAGAGAGAGAGAGAGAGAGAGAGAGAGACTTAAGTATTTTATAAAAGTTATTATCTTTATAAAAAATTGAGTACTTTATAAAAATTGTGTACTATGATATGAGAAAGGGTTTTGATAATCACTTTCACTTCATTAACCTATTAAATCCATAAAAACCCCATTTGAATGTGCAATTCTTCAACATGCATAATTTAAATCACTTCCTAGATAATTGAACAAAATTTGAGAAGACAACTAAATTGTAATGAATAAAACTTTGCCTAAGCCCAATTATAGAGTGTTAGATTGTGAGTCCCAAAAAAATCACAAAGTCGGAGACCACATTCTTATGAGTTGTCATCCTTATCTATTGATGAGGTGTTGGCATTATCCATTGATGAGTTGCCAATGATATCTAGATCTAGAAGTAGTCAACTACATGTACCATATATTGACATCATGAGATGAATACAAATGTTGAGAATGGATTAAAGCATTTTCCACCAAGTTCTCTTGTTGTGTTTGCGTGTGCTCCATTTCTTGACATGGTATTATAGCTCCTTGAGTATGAAGGGCCTGCTAAGTCCATGGTGATTCCATGGTAGTAATCCATGAGATTCATGAAGATTCGATTCATAAATTTGTGGTATATTGTTCATCTCGGGTAGATCTAAGTCATAGATATACTTCCTCTAATGGAAAAAAATTAATTTGATGCCTAAGATCAATGCACCCTAGTTGAATATTGATTTGCATTTTTGGTTATTGTCTTGTGGAAGAATCTTCATATCTATTTCACCTAAGCACAATTTGGAACAATCTGGAGTTGAGGAGATTGCATGGAACGATCTGCACCAAACCTAGAATTTTTTTGACAGATGGTATCATAGATAGCTCATTTCTTTGTCTTTCAAAATATCATAAACATAACATATTTCCTTAAACTTGATTGGGATGATATTATTTTAACTTGCAAAAATAATTATGTATTTCATCCTTGATAGATTGTTTATCATTGTCATATATTTACCTTCCAAATAAAAAAAAAGAGCAAGTTCATTATCAAGCTTATCATTGTCATATCTTTACCTTCCAAATACAAAAAAGAGCAAGTTCATTATCAAGCTTGCCAATCAACATCTCATGTAACAACAAGCACATCAATTATGTTAAAAAAAACAAGGATTTTCATAGTGAGTGATTGTGATGTAATTAAGTACAATACCACGAGAACTGCAGATATCACATATGTGTTCCAAACATGAAAACCATATTTTGTATATGTAGAGTTTCTTATAAGTATTAGTGATGAGGTGAAACTTGTTACTTGAGTAATAGTTTGAAATAGTTTGAGGTTGTTGCGATGACCTTCAATTACCATTTTACATTTTGGTAAAGGTTCAATATAATTGTGCCTTTGTCTCAAACAAAAAAGGAGTACGTGGGAGCTAAAAAATGATGCCTTTTGAAAGTATTATCAATCAATTGTTATTATTTTGCTCGAAATCAATTGGCATAATAAAAATGTATATAGAATGTAGTTTATCTTCTCATTGAAAGGGAGAAACAATGTCATATGAAAAGGTTAAAGGCTTGTAAAAGTTGAGAAAAAACTTGGGATATGAATATGATTGAATCCTTCTCATTGTATTTGGTCACACCATTTTGGCTATGTTATAGCGCAAGTTGTAGGTTGGGAAAATCCCAACCCAACCACAAAGCAAGAGCTACAACTTGGGAATCCTACACCCAATGTCACCTCAATGTAGGTATCACACTTCAAGGGTGACTAGGTCACTCTAGGGAGGCGATCTCGTTGACCCTAGGAGGATTGAGATGTAGATGGAGGGAAATGGAAGTGGATCCCCTAGAGGTCAATTCTAAGTGGAATACAAGGTAGGGAGAGATGCCTTGCAAGTCAAGTAATTTCTGCCCCACATGTATAATACTTCTCTGGATGATTGTACCTGCCCGAGACACAAGAAAAGACACTTTGCAATGATATATGTTAGTTGGATCAACAAGTTAAGCTTGTTGTCCCTAATTTGTAGCAATAGATAACAATATATATCAGCTAGTAAATGGTACTATAAGCTGTTCAATAGGTGCTAGAGATCAAGTAGAAAATACAAGAGAAATACTAGCTAAAATCAAGATGAGAAGCCAATATTCTAGCACAAAAGATAAGGTTGTTGTAAATACTTGTCTCCAACAAATTATATCAACCTTATTGTTGTAAAATTCAATGTATTACAGTAAGAAAAACAACCACTGAAATCCCCTCAAACTTTGCCAAAAAGTGCGCTAGGCCAAGGAGAGTAAGCGTGCAAACTTTGAGAAAAATCCAATGGTTGATAAGAGAGTTATTCAAGCAAATGAGTTAG
>CBVK0100352080.1:0-21574 GCA_900067695.1 Picea abies
GAGGTTCAGACACTTTTCTATAGGGATATGTTGATTCAGATATGGCAGGTGATAAAGACAGCAGGAGGAGCACCACAGGGTATGTTTTTACTATAGGTGGAACAACAGTAAGCTGGATTTTGAAAATGCAAAAGGTTATTGCACTTTCAACAACAGAGGCAGAGTATGTTGCTGCTACAGAGGCTAGTAAAAAGATGATTTGGTTACAAAGGTTTATGGAGGAATTGGGAAAGAAGCAGGAGAACAACAGGTTGTACTGTGACAATCAGAGTGCCATTCACCTTGCAAAGAACTCAACCTTCCATTCGAAGACTAAGCTTATACAGTTGAGGTACCACTTCATACAATCTGCCCTGGAAGATGAACAATTGAAGCTGGAAAAGATACACACTAGCCATAATCCTGCAGACATGTTAAAAAAGGGAGTAACCAGGGAGAAACTGAGTTCTTGCTCAGTTTCAGTTGGTCTTCAAGAATGAAGATGAAGATGAGAAATTTTCTTCAAGAATGAAGATGAAGATGAGAAATTTTCCAGGTCCAAGAAGGTTTAGAGTCCAGCATATACAACAACAGTGGAGTTGTTGAGATCAGTCTCCAAGTGGGAGATTGTTGGTTGTGGAGCCTGATTATCTTCCTGATTCAGAGGTTCTTGCTTTCAACCGTGTTTATACCCCATGAAGTATTTACACCCTAAAAGTATGTACACTCTTCCACGCGGGGGAGTGCAGAGGGGAGGTACCCCCTCTGCGGGGTCTGGGGGATCCATCCCCTTGGCTGGGGGGTCTGGGGGCAAGCGAGCCCCCAGTGGGGGTTCGGGGGCGAAGTCCCCGAAGCAAAAATTGCCTTATAAAAGTATATTGTAATTTCATTGTAAATCTGGACCGTTCATTATAAGGTCGCAGATCTAACGATAGAGATTATGCTAGGGTTTTTTTCCCTAGAAGGAAACCCTCTTTTATGAGGGAAATGTATCGCGGCTATGAATGATGGTGAATATTGTATTCTGAGAGAGGAGACTGTGAGAGAAAGAAGAGGAAGTTACAACGGTTTTTGCTGTAGGTTGTATCCGTTCTATTGCTGGATAATAATAAAGGAAGGACCTGGCAATTTCTCTGGTGGATGTAGTCCACACTGGGTGAACCACGTAAATCTGTGTCTCTCTTGTATTTTGTGTCTTCTGTGTTTTGTTTCTGCATTTTTTTTATTTTATTGCTCCGCGGTCCTGTTTTTTCTAACACAAACAAGCCCTCCATTAAGTCATCCATTTGCAGTTGTCCATTCTTACCATGTCATCCTTCCTTGTGTCCATTTCAAATCATATTCGTACTTTGACTTACCCTCAAAATCTGTTACTTATTTCATGTCATTGATGGGGGATACATCAAGGCCCTCCTATGACGAGTCTTTTTTCGTCGACTCCAACTCATTATCTAGGAAAAAGACTTAGAAATCATTTAGTACCTTAGAACTTGCATGCCTTAATGGAAGGTCTCTTCACTTTTGACAGTGGATTCACATCATTGGTCCCTGATCAATAGATTCTGCCAAATGTTCGACTTCATCTCATTTATTTATATTCATTCGGATTGTACTTAGGTACCTTGGGAGTCATTGACATCAATGGTGATTTCCCTTGCACTTGTTAACGGTTTTCATTAATGATCATTAATCGAGTGGGTATCAGAGCACTTTCCTCGGTAGAAAGTGTGGGTTAATTTTTTTTCAGGGTAGAGACATATTCCAATGTCTTTAATCCACAGAGATCTATCGTTACGTGCATAAACCCACGGTTGAGGGATTCATACACGTAGGAAATACAAGTGGTACTTAAGAGCACATATGTTGGCCACCCTTGTAATCCCCGTTGGTACCCCTTTGAGTGGTAGCGCATTAGAAAACACCTGTGTACGGATCGACCTAGATTACCTGAAACCCTTTTTAGATAAACCAATCGGCCACCTGACTGCTATAGTGTCACCGAGAACAACACTCGGGAAGATACTCTCTAGTACCTGGGTAGTCGGGTAGTACGGTTAAGGGTACAGTCTATCCTCCTTAGTTAGTGCCCTGAGATATTGGGCTGAGTACTATTGTTGGACCCCACATGTATATCAGACAGCTATAGCATAGGGAAAATCCTTGTCTATAGAACCCTTGAATACCTAACCCTTGGGGACAGAAACAGAAACAAATTAAAATAGACAAGATCTATTGCCGTGCAACTGTGTTCGGGTTGCCAAGTAAATACACATTTCTTTCTGGTTAATCATTTGCGCATTTCCTCTCTGTAGTATTCTTCAGACTGGAGTATAAAAGTCTGAAAAAAATTTCACCATTATTTTAGACTTATTCCATTGGATTCATCTCTTCTCCCTTATCACATTCATCCATATCATTTTTTCGGAAAATTTGTTTACCCCATCCCCTCCTTTTCAGTTCCCCCATCCTCATGGCCCATACTCATAGACAAGACTTGGAAGCTCACTTCAACACATTGCAATCTGGTCAAACAATAAGTGAAACAACTCAGTGCCAATGTTGCCACCATCAATACAACCATGCATTCCTCAATGGGCGAAATCAAACAAGACCTCACAACCCAGCTTGAATCAGTCTTTTCGGCACTCTGCACCAAATTGAATATCCCTACAAATAACCCTTCCTCTTCCTCACCCCCACATATTGAAGCTGACCATTCTTCTCATTCCCATACCTTGTAGAACCATCACTTTCAACGTGACCTACGCCTTCCACGGGTGGATGTGACCAAATTTGATGGCTCGGACCCCACTAGTTGGGTAACCCAAATGGAACATTAATTATCTTTATACAACATTACAGATGAATTGGCTAAACTCTGGTATGGTGTTCTCCATCTAGATCAAGAACGTTGGCAATGGTGGCAATGGAGAAAAAATTCTCGTCAAGGATATATTGCTTGGACACAATTTGTGGGAGAGCTTTATGATTGCTTTGACACTGACACCAACCATTTGGGTCATTTGACAAAGCTGAAACAATTAGGAACATTGGAAGACTTTATTGTTTCCTTTGAGCTCTTGGCTTTTAGAACAGAGGGCATGTCTGATGCCTTTTTTTGAGAGTGTTTTATCAGCGGCCTTAAGGATGAAATTCGGGCCCATGTCCTCATGGCTCATCCTGAGAGTTGGGTGGAGGCTACCAAAAGAGATAAAGAAGTACAACAAGTTGTATCTTCTCAAAAATGCAATCCCTCCTTCATCCCTCACCATAAACCAGTAAATCCCACTACTCCCTCTGCTCCACTAAAGATCGAAAAATTGACCCGGGTTGAAATGGATGAATGCCAAATCAAAGGCCTTTGTTATAACTATGATGACAAATATTTCCCGAGCCACAAGTGTAAAGAAAAAAATCTTTTTATGGCCATCTCCGAGGAGATTTCAGAAGAAGATGAAGAAACCCCCTCTATGTCTGAATCACCTGAATCCACTGACATAACCCCTCCCTCAGACCCTTCCGAAGTAGAACCCGTCATTTCCCTCAATGCTCTCATTGGCTTCTCCACTCCCCAAACCCTCAAGCTAATTGGTTACATTAAGCATCGGAAGGTCATCATTCTAGTTGATAGTGGCAGCACCCATAATTGTATTCATCATCGCATTGCCCAAGAAACTCATTGCTACATCCATTCCATTAATAATTTCCAAATCATGATTGCCATTGGTGTTTCCATGAAATGTGGAGGGCGTTGTGAAAATGTGCGTCTCCAAATTGGTGACTACCACCTGAAATTCCATATGTATGCTATCAACATGGGAGGTTATGACATTGTGTTGGGTGCATACTGGCTAAGGACTTTGGGTCCCATTCTCATGGATTTTAAAGACTTAACCATGCAATTCGACCAGGAGGGCCACCAATATAAGTTCCAAGGAATCACTACCAGTTCACCTGAGATCATTAGTTCCCATTGCATGGAAAAGATTCTCAAAAAGGGTCATTCTGGTGTTATCACCCAACTCCATGCCATAAAAGCAACATAAACAACCTCGGTACCGCAAGACCTCCAAGCCATCCTTTCTAAAAATCAATTGGTCTTTTCCACTCCCCAAGGCCTCCTTCCTTCCCATGGTGTTCATGATCATTCCATTCCCCTTGTACCAGGAAGCCTTCCTCCCAATATTTGTCTGTATTGTCACCCTTTTTCCCAAAAAAATGAAATTGAGAAAATGGTCCAAGAACTCCTTAATGCAGGCGTTATCCGCCCTAGTACGAGCCCCTATTCTTCTCCTGTGGTCATGGTCCTGAATAAATAAGGTTCTTGGAAAATGTGTCCTGACTTCTGTGCCCTCAAAAAACTTACCATCAAATAAAAATTCCCCATTCCTATCATTGATGACCCCCTGGATGAATTGAGTGGTGCCCAATTCTTCACTAAACTGGATCTTCATTTGGGATACCACAAGATACGTATGAAAGAGGAATATATTCCCAAGACTGCCTTTAGAACTCATGAGGGACACTATGAGTTTTTGGTCATGCCCTTTGGCTTGTGTAATGCCCCCTCCACCTTCCAAAGCCTCATGAATCATGTCTTTTGTCCTTTTCTCCACCATTTTTTCTTAGTTTTCTTTGATTATATCCTCATCTATAGAAAAACCTGGACATACCATCTTGCTCATGTGGATCGAGTTCTCCATGTACTCTCTCAGCACCAACTTTTCTTGAAACGGTCTAAATGTTCTTTTGGTGCCTCAGAAGTAGAATACTTGGGTCATCTGGTTGGAAAAGATGGAATCAAGGTGGATCCTAAAAATATTGAAGCTATGGAAGACTGGCCTCACCCAAAGACTCTTAAGAGCTTGCGTGGATTTTTAGGCTTAACAGGGTATTATCGCAAGTTTGTTAAGAATTATGGGAAGATTGCAGCAACTCTCACTGCTCTCCTAAAAAATAACTCTTTCACTTGGACTCCAGCTATTGCTCAAGATTTTCAAACCTTGAATATGGCCATGTGCACCACTCTAGTCCTCGCCCTTCCTGATTTCACAAAGACCTTTGTGTTGGAATGTGATTCCTCAGGGAAAGGAATTGGTGTTGTCCTTATGCAAGAGGGTCGACCTTTGGCCTTTACCAGCAAGTAACTATCTGAAAGAAATCTGGGAAAATCCATCTATGAAAAGGAAATGTTGGCTATTCTTCATGCCATGGATCTGTTTCATCCTTATCTATTGGGGCAACGGTTCCAAATTAAGACAGACCATCAAAGCCTCAAGTATTTTCTGGAACAACGTATTTCCTCCCCAAAACAACAAAAATGGGTGACTAAACTATTTGGATATGATTATGAGATCATTTATAATAAAGGAAAAGACAATGTGGTTGCAGATGCACTCTCTCGAAAATATGAAGATGAAGGATCCCTTTTTTCTCTTTCATTCATTGTACCAAATTGGCTCCAAGCCATTCACCAGGAATGGCTACAAGATCCCAAAAGTTCACAGTTGATCCAGCAATTGCAGTCCAATGCTCCAACTTCCCCAGGGTACTCTTGTCTCCATGAGGAACTTCGATACAAAGGCCATTTTTATTTAAGTAAACAATCAAAGCTTAAATCCACGATACTCTTTGAGCTTCATGCTACACCCACAATAGGGTAGTCTGGGTTCACCAAAACCTGTGACAGGGTCAAACGTTCCTTTTTCTGGGATGGTATGAAACATGACATTCATAATTTTGTAGCTGAATGTGATGTGTGTCAACGCAACAAGTGAGAAATAGTCAAATCGTCGGGCACACTATAACCTCTCCCGATTCCACCTACTATTTGGAAGGATATCTCTATGGATTTTATTACCGGCTTACCCAAATTGGGAAATAAATCCGTCATCATGGTGGTTTTTGATCACCTTTCCAAGTATGCTCATTTCTGTTCCCTTCAACACCCATTTACAGCATCCACGGTGGCTCAAATATTCATGGATCAGGTCTTCAAGATTCATGACATGCCGCACTCTATTGTTTCCGATCATGACCCAAATTTCACAAGCAATTTTTGGCAAGAACTGTTCAAGATACAGGGCACAGAATTGCATCTCTGCACAACTTATCATCCCTATATTGATGGCCAAACAGAAGTTGTCAACAAGTGTTTGGAAACATATTTGAGGTGTTTTTCCTCGGAAAACAAAAATAAGTGGGCTCAATGGTTACCCCTATCTGAATGGTGGTACAACACTTCATACCATACAACTATGCACATGACTCCTTTTGAAGTGGTATATGGACAGAAGCCACCTTCAGTTCTCTCATACTTACTAGGTGCCTCGAAGGTCCAGGCGGTTCACCTAACACTTACAACTCAAGAGGCTATTCTCCGTACCCTCAAAGAGAATTTGGTCATGTCACAGAATCACATGAAGCAACAAGCAGATCAAGGTTTCTCTAAACATCAATTTGCAGAAGGGGATCAGGTGTTTCTTCGACTGCAACCTTACAAGCAAACTTCCCTCAAGGCCGAGCATTGTCAGAAGCTAGTGCCCAAATTTTATGGTCCTTATACCATTCTCAAGTGTGTGGGACAAGTCGCCTATTAGTTAGCTTTTCCTAGCCGTTCGAAGCTACATCCTGTTTTTCATGTTTCATGCTTAAAGAAGGTGATTGGAGCTAAGTGCCAAATTCAAACCAACCTTCCAGAGTTAGCTGAAGAAGGATCCATTTGGCTACAAACATAAGCAATTTTGGACCAGTGTGAACATCTCCTACATCAAAGAACCATCAAGGAAGTGCTAGTCCAATGGAAAGATACAACTCCAACATACGCCACTTGGGAACCAACTACCATTCTGCAACAATTTCCTCATCTCAAGCCTTGAGGACAAGGTTGTTTTTAAGGGGGCGGACATGTTAGGGTCCTAACCCACACACAGGTAGAATAATATATTCGGATGTAATAAAGGTCAATATTAATAAGGCCTTTGAATAAAATAGAATAAGGCGGATGAAAGAAGACCTAATAGAATCTTCCGCTTCTAAAAGGATCTTCCTCTAGATGCTTCTTTTTAGTATAAATAGGAGTCGAGGGTATGAGAACCCTAGCTTGGATATTATTATAATAGAGCTCTATTCAACTGGAGTTTGCCCCCTCAAAGAGGCCCGTGAACATTTATTTCAGAGTCAAAGTGTTATTTCTAGTGTTATTCTTATATCATTTCATTGTTATTGTGGTGAATGTTCTAGTTATATTGTTGTTATTCTTCCATTACTAGCATTTTATTTCTGTTCTGCATACATTTTATATCTGGTATATTACATCTTCTCAAAAATATATTCCCTAAATGAAAACAACATATAAGCAGAGTAATGAGTAACCTCGTTTCCACACACAACAATAATTCTTACAAAGCTATTTCTTCCAACAATATCATGCTAAATTTTGCAACAAAAATTGATTTGAGACCAATTGTACCAAATATAAGACAAATTCTAATTAAGAAGAATTGAGAATTAAGAATTTATATGACCAGATTGTAATGTTCAATTTATCTTTGAGTGCAAGCCTACCACAAAAAGTGCATACATTCATGTTCAAATATTTCAGCATTCACTACAAGGAGAATATCTTTTTGCAGAGGTTTTTGCAAAGTTTTTTAGTGTAACAAAATTTGGATAAAAATTAAAAAAAAACCTCCACTACAAAATCCTCTGTTGGTTGCGGTGGTTTTAACGGATGTTTTATATAACTAAAAAAAATTTGGTAGGTGAAGGTTGTAGTGGAGGTTTATTTTTTCGATGCATTTCTTATCAAAATGAACCAGTGCGGTATTGAAACACATGCACCGGTATGTTAATATAATAAAACGCATTGGTACAGTAATATAATAAAAATGCCCTAGACCTAAATATAATAAAAAAATTCCCTAGTGCAAACGTTTCACTATAGTCAATGCCTTCAACTTGGAAAAATCCTTTGGAAACTAACCAAACCTTATGTCTTTTAACACTTCCATCTGAAGCATACTTAGTTCTGTAGACCCATTTACATCTAACAAGTTTTCTTCCTTTTGGAAGAGGTACAAGATCCCAAGTATCATTTTCCATTAAAGAACGATACTCTTCATTCATTGTTGTATCCCAATATGGATGACCTGAATCTTCTGCAAATGTCTTTGGATCATGAGTTTTTGAAACTTGAGCCAAAAGACAAGAGGCTCGCTGGAACTGTGAACGTGTCTGACCCTGATCTGAAGGATCATCGACAAAATCACCACCTACTTCTCGTGTTGAACGAACCCATCTAGGAAGCGGTGGAGATGGTGTTGGTTCAGGTTCAAAGGACTCATCTAGAGGAGGGTGAGTAGGAGGAGGTGGATTTTCATCCTCACTGTCATCATCTGAAGAAGAAACTAGATCAAAAGAAGGCACAAACGTTGAAGATGGCTCATAGGCCAAAGAAGGCACAACCACCGAATTAGGATCACAAGCCAAAGAAGGCACAAACGTCAAATTAGGCTCGCAGGCCAAGATATTTTCATCAAATTTTACATCTCTTCTAACAATAATTTCATTACAATGTGGTTGAAGAAGTCTATAACCTTTGACATCTTCAGAATAACAAACAAATATACACTTCTCACTTTTAGGCTGCAATGCTTTCCTTTTCTCATCAGGAATGTGAACCCATGCTATACTGTCAAATACATGGAAGTGACTTACATTTGGTTTGATTTTAGTCCAAGCTTCTTCCAGTGTTATATTTTTAAGAGCCTTTATGGTAGTGTGATTTAGGATGTAATTTGCACAGTTGATGGCTTTCACCCAATACTTTAGACTTAATCCCTTAGATTGGATCATAAAATTAGCCATTTCTTTTAATGTGTGATTCTTTCTCTCAGCAACACCATTTTGTTGTGGTGTATATGGAACAGTGTATTGCATTTGGATTCCCTGTGTAGTGCAGTAACTTGTAAAATTATTGTTCACATATTTGCCTCCATTATCTATTCTTAGCCTTTGAATTTGATGTCTAGATTGCTTTTCTACAAGGGCCTTGTAGGCCAAAAACTTCGCTCTTAAGTTTTAAGAAGTAAACCCAAGTACGTCTGGAAAATTCATCAACGAAAGTTAATAAATACTTGCACCTAGAAAAGGAAGGAGAAGAAAGTGGACCACGCAAATCACTGTGAACAAGCTGCAAAGGACTTGAGGTGTGCCAAGAGGCACGTTTGTCAAAACTTTCTCGATGATGTTTGCCAAGAACACAACTGGCACAAACACCATCTCTGCATGAAACAAGAGGAAGACCAGTCACCATCTGTTGATTACATAGTTGCTACAATGAGTGATAATTTATATGACAAAACCTCTCATGCCAAAGTTTTCTCAAGTCATCGCTATGAGCAACAAAAACTGATGAAAAAGATGATGACCCAAAGTTGTCAAACTTTTACAACCTGGTAATATCATCAGCAGTTTCAGTTGCAAGAACATGCTTAGGATCTTTTAGATCCTTGATTACAACTTGGTGAGGTGAAAACTCTACAGTTTTACCTTCACTTGAATGAGTGATTTGATATACTGATAGAAGGTTACAATAAAGACTTGGAACACATAATACATCATTGAAATGACCATTTTCTACTTGAATTGTTCTAGATCCTTCAACACTAAGAGATCTATCATCACCAACAAATATTTTCTTGGTGTTACATTCATTTAGAGTAGAAAATATGTCTCTATCCTTAGCCATATGATAAGATGCACCAGAATCAATAAGCCACTCATTAGAAGTGGAAGTAGAAGGTGTATTAAAGGAGAAACCAGAAGTTGAAAGTGCATGTCCATGAGAAGAAGAAGAAGAAGTAGAATCAAGACAGACGTTGTGGTTCTTCATCATTGCTTCTAAGGCTACCATCTTCTTGAAACATTTGAACTCATCATGACCATCTTTATCACAAAAGTTGCAATGTTTTTCAGTCTTCTTATTTTTATAGTTTTCTCCTTTGTCTCCATGAGGAGCGGAATTTGTCTAAGTGGGTTTGGGACCCTTATATTGCTTGTTGTTGTGGCGAGGATGTTGCTTCTTGGGATTCTTGGGTTATGTTTCTGATGGACAACTAAGGCTTTGTTGGAGGTACTTGTAGTGCTCATCACTCCAGGTTGTACTAGATTATCTTTCTCTTTAATCAAAGCATGAAAAAAATTCTCAAGAGTGGGTTTTACATAAGCTGCCCCTAGAGCCTCTTGCATGGAATAAAAGGTAGATACAAACATAGAATATGCACTACCTAGCTTAGAAAGAATAAGATAGATGCAACGATCTTTGTCTATCTTTATCTTACATTATTCACATAAAGTTCTGAGTGTTTTAAACTTAGATAGATAGGCTTCAATGCAATAAAAATCACTTGGACGTAAAGTTAGCACTTGATTTTCTAATTGTTGTGCTCGAATAATATTGTGTTTACCAAACACAGATTCAATCTTTTCCCAAGATTCTTTGGGTTTATCAATTATTTGAAGGTGGAACCTTAAATCAAGAGAGATGGAAATTCCTATTAATCCATGTGCTTCGTCATTCCTATTATCCCATTTGGCTTTCTTATCAGCATCAATGGGTGTTGTTTCCTTTCCCAAGGTAATCCAGTACAAGCCTTTACTTCTTAATAAATCCTCCATATGGGATTTACATTGGAAGTAGTTGGTGATGGAAAGTAAGAGATTACTTGTAGAATCCATATTAAATATGCAGATAATATATATTTAAAAACTAAAACTGATGATCTGAATGGAAAGAGCTCGAAAATTTGTGCTGTTTTAAAAAAAACAACACTAAAAAAAAACTTCGGATGTGAGAGTTATGCCCTTTTTAAAAAAGGCATAAACGGTAACCGAGGGACCACGTGGTAGTGTAAGTTGCTTTATGAAGTGACCCACTTTTATAAAGAGAAGTGGGGATCACTTTTACAAAGAAACGCTACATGCAAAATAGATAACTCTAAAATAAAATATTAAATCTACTTACAGTGATTCACTTTTATACTTGAAGTGAAATACACTTTACAATTTTAGCATGAACTTTTTAAAAAAAAAGTAACAAAAGAGAAACTTGAACTCAAGACCTCTTACTTAATAAGGCAACTTTTAACCAAGTGATCTAGCAAAACATATTGTAATGTTCAGAAGGAGGATTGGGGGTGTTGTTGTTGTTGTTGTTGTGGAAGACGGCCTTGGAGAGCATGCTAAAAAAAAAACTCTTTTCACACAAGAAAAAAATTCCGCTTCTCGATGACAACAAGGGTTAGATCTCGGTTAGCTTACCTGGAAGATGCCCCTTTTCCTATCTGTTTTTTATTTTCCAAGATCGCATAGGGCACGGTGCAAAGAGCATACGCAGATCTAAAAGAGTAGAAACCCAGAAATAAATAATACAAAACCGAAATAAAGCCAAAACACTACTCTGCAAAAATTTTAAAAATGAGTATTCAAACTTTATACCTTCGGATCTGACTGTAATGGCCGTATCTTGGGAAAATAGAAACCTTTTCGATTGAAATGAAAAGTGTTCTTGAAGAAATGGAAATGGCATAAAATGGAGATGAGGCAAATCGGCTTCATGATCTCGATCTACAACAGGAGCGGGTCTTCAAACAGGTTCGGATACCATGTTTGACAACACATGTATTCCAATAAAGGACGAACACCTTCAGTAACCACTCACATAACCAAATCAAAGATCAACACACCGATGTTTTCACGTGGTAAAAACCCTACGGGGAAATATCCACGGCCCCAACCAACGCAACCACTTGGAGCAGTTTATTACTGCAAGAAAAAGATTACAGAGAGATTTTACAATAGAGTTTCTCATAATTGATCATCAACAAATGACCCTCTATTCTCTTTAAATAGAGATCATGGACCAATCAGGTGTTAAGACATGGATCAATGGTCATTAAGATCAAGGAGAGTATGAACCGTCGGATCACTCTATGTCGGGAACATATTGTGACCGTCAAATTTCCTAACTACAAATGCACACTAAAGAAACACACTTTTACCTAACGACACATTTGACCAAGTAGATATTAACTAACTCCTAAGTGTCTAAATATCCTAACACAAGCTAGCACAAAAGTTATCAAACATACCTAGATTCATACTTTCGAAACAAAAATTTCCACTGATCTTACCTTTTCAATCAAAACTTTTCATTGTTCTTACCTTTATCAGAGCACAAAGCTTCAATATATTACCTCTTTTCTTCAGATCTGACTTCTCTTCTTAGCACATAGCTTCACAAGTTAAGTAGAATACTGCACACTAGAGAAACAAATCTACGCACAAAGTTTTCTCTTTTCTTTAATTCCCAACAATCACAGTTTCAGGTCCTGGCAATGGAACCATTTGTTGGCACACAGGGGAAGACCCAAGCTTTAACGCTTCAACAACGCACCAATAAAACCCTAACTACCAGCCCTTTCGGCAACACCTGCAAAGAAAATTAAGTCTCACTCGAGGTAGAGGCAGGGGTGGTTGCAGGAGTCAAATGTCTGCAACCTTAGTTGGGACACAGATCTTTGATTGTAACACCTTAACAGAGCACTTAGCAGTTATAGTTCATTAGTATTCAGCCTTATTTTATAACGCAGATAAGCCCTAATAACAGAGCATCGCGGTATTCATCCAGATCTAATATATTCAAGCACTAAGCACATCAACGTAGATCAGATCTAGCATCTTATTCACATCATTAGACACTAAGATATCATATTCATCTAAGCATTCATCATTGTACTAATCATTAACCATATAAACAATAAAACAACCATAATGCACAAAGCGACCACAACATAAGATATACGTGGTTCACCCCCAGCCTGGGGCTATGTCCACTAACTCTTCTTCTCTTTATTATCTTTTGTCAATCTTCTACATGCACAGAGCCACGAGATCTTACTCTACATAAGACAGGAGATCTGTGTGCACTTCGCTAGATCCTCCTATCCCGAGCTAGGTTACAACACAAAGCCTTTACAAAGTCTCTTACAGTCACTTGCACTTAGCTCTGCAAGTTCTCAACTCAACATGCACAAAGCTTTTACAATTTTCACTCAACACTTTGGCTAGGTACCAAGCCTCTTCTTACATTGCCTAGACATCTATTTATATATTACAAAAAGGGCCTAAACCTGGGTAAACCCATGGGCCGACATCCCCATACCCATTACATAAGCCCAAAACCCAAAAATCCCTAAACAAGGGGCCGAGATCCTGCGATCTCCGCTTCGACTTGCGCTCTGCCTTCGACAGCCTGTCAAAGTCCCAAAATAGGTCAAACATGACCAAGGAGACTTAAAAATTGGTCAAGGGCCAACAAAAGGCACCTACAGTGCCCTATCACAAAATCCCTGTGTATGTTTATCAAGACTATACAAATGTAATTTTTCCCATACCGTACCTGGTTAAATGCTAGAAATAGGGAACTTGTTTAGTTTCTTCTATTTGTAAATTTGAATGTCATGTTAGGTATACTAAATGCACATAGAAATGGATTTTGGAGTGTATGCTTCGGGCTTTAGTGCCACAAAATCTTATCAAATTGGAATGCAAGAATATTCTAGGGGACGAGACCTCTACCTTTGTTGTCTTTGCGGTAAGTGCTATGAAATCCAAGGGGTTGTGTGCTGGTTTGAAGCTTGATCTCTTTAGTGTTGGGATTTTCATTTATTTGATGATGGATGGAATGAAAGTTTTCATGTTTGTTCATCATCCTTATTTTCCCTTTGCTTTGGATTTTAGGCGGTTCAGTGGACCTAGGCAGCTTCCCGAGCTATAGACACCCATCAAATCTTAACTTGATTTTCTTCCTGCTCTAGGTTGTACCCCTGCCTTCTTTACCTCGATCGCCTGGATCCTGTAGTGCCTTGTCGCACAATCCATGTGTATGTTTATCAAGACTATACTAAGGTATTTTTTCCCATACCGTACCTAATAAAATGCTAGAAATAGGGAACTTGTTTAGTTTATTCTATTTGTAAATTTGAATGTCATGCTAGGTATACTAAATGTAGATAGAAATGGATTTTGGAGTGTACGCTTTGAGCTTCAGTGCCAATAACTCTTATCAAATTGGAATGCGAGAAGATTCTAGGGGATCAGATCTCTACCTTTGTTGTCTTTGCAGTATGTGTTGTGAAATCCAAGGGGTTGTGTGTTGGTTTGAAGCTTGAGCTCTTTGGTGTTGGGATTTTCATTTATTTGATGATGGAATGATTATTCCATATGAGAGTGAAAGGATTGTGCACTGGTTTGAAGCCTGAGCTCTTTGGTGTTATGATTTTCATTTCTTTGATGATGGAAATATTATTCCAAATGAATATTGTCCTGACAATTCATTTATCATTTATTTTAGGTATGATACTTTTTAACCATTTTCGCATCCAAATTCTAAGATTTTGTTGTGATGAGTTCGACCCACTATCGATTTTGAAACGCAGTGGTTTGGTCCTTCCTATTGGAATTATGGCTGTGATGATGACTGTTAAAGGGCACGTAGAATCAAACTCTATTGTGAGGAAGGATAAGAACAAATACTATGTTACTCCCTCCGCTTTTACTTATTTTTTATCTCATGGATGACCGAACAATGCTACAGATTTGATGCCAGATCTACTTTTAGGAGCAACATCATGTGATTTTGTCTTAATCGATCATGACAGGGTTGACTTGAGGACAACGAGCATGAGCAAACAATTAATATATTTCGATTTTGAGTGAACAACGATCTTGAGTTATTTTCATTTTTTTTAAGAAGTATTTACATACGAATTTATTTAGACTAACATACACTTTGATTTTTTTTTGTTGAAAGTCAATGAATGCTTAAAGCTCTTATATTCAAGAAGTTGTTGCAAAAGATGCATCCAAGTTGTTCCAGACTATTGCATCCAAAAGCTACATGCAACAACTTCTTGACTCTATGAGCTTTGATCATCCAAAAGTTGCCAGAAGTTATCCAATTATCCAAGAAATCATCATGCAATTATCCAAAAGTTGCATGCAAGTTGTTCCAAACTGTTGGCATCATTATCTAGTGTTTCTTGTTAGAGAAACCATGAATTTTTTTGTTTTCGTTTTTGTAAAAATATTTCCTTTCACTGTTTTGGACATCCAATATGACTAGCTAATTTTAGTAGAGTTTCACATCGTAGTATCAATGCCTAATATTTTCATGGCATCGTTTTATTGTTTTTCATGTCCACGATGTAATATTGTTGGCTGGACGATCCATTTTTTTTCGTCGTTGTTAAATTTGTAGCCTTTTCCCTCAATATATTTGTAGATGTTTGGCAATGGGTTTGACTTCATTATAAACTACATTCAATGTCTTCAAAAGTTGAGTAGTTGAAAGCGGAAAATTTGTCATTACACTTTCAGCATAATTCGATGAAAAAGTATGTCTCGTGAAGGTTGGGGTCATATATGCACATAATTGTAGACAACTTGTGGGTGGATGACTGAATAAGGAAGATAAAATATTCACTGCGGAAGAAAGGATGCAACTATGTGAAGGAGAGGAAGATGGCAACAAGAGAATCAACATCACTTTAAACAATACATCCACCTCAAAGAATTAAATTACCAAATCAATCAACTACTTAAGTGATTTGTTGAATGAAAAATGGATTGGTTCCATTTTGAAGCAAATTTTGGGGTTTTCTTCTCGCATGCAGAGTTCATACAATTTATGTAGTCGTTCTCCTTAGATATTGGGTATGTGTGTGTGTGAAATTTAAATCTAATGTATACATTTTAAAATTTATGACAGATCTTGCATGTTTATTTTTCTTGGGCCTGTTAGGCTTGGACCCAAGAACAGGCATGTTGGACCTGTTAGGCTTGGACCCACAAAGTGTTTTCACTCCCCTCTCCTCTGCATGTCGATTTTAGAATATAAGAATTTGTGTTTGGTTGTAGGAATTTTTCTAACTATAGAAGCTCGTCAATGCTGATCCAAACCCCATTTATTTGTGGATGAGGACACACCTATAATTTGCATTTAATATTTTAGCACTCCAATAGTTGAAACGCGAGCTAGAAAAACATGGGCATAACAATTTGAATACTATCTTTGAATTTAATATTTGAGCATTCAAATAGTTGAAACGTTGTCCAGAGAAATTCCAGAAAAACAACACACAATTAGACACCCCACAAATAGTGAAATACCATAGTACCCCCACTAACAACAAAATACCTCACACCATACGAACAATAAAATGCCACACATCCCATGAATAGTAAAATACTGGAGTAAAAACCTAAAATGTATCTCACGAACTGTAAAACACTGCAGTAAGAAACTAAATGTGTTCCATACACACAATTACAATTAAAAAACATAGTAAAATCCTTAGTAAAAACCAAAGCAACAATAAATAAGGTGGACATTATTATGCTAATCACCCTAAACACCCTTTTTGATGGAGGGTTTTCCGAGGGTCATAACTTTTGACTCGGTTATCTGTTTGGGATGAAATTTTACAGGGAGTTGCATCTAGAAGATTTCAGTGCCATGTCAATCTAATCCTTGAGATCAGACTTCATTTGGACACATTTCTGGGGACAAATTCCTTCATATAATGCTTGAAATTGGGGTTTTAGTGTTTTTTGTAGAATTTTTAAATTTATAATTATCAGCTATCTCTTAGTTTATGTATGTAATCAGAAAAGCAAGTTGAAAAATAGTATTGCTCTAGTTATTGGTCAATTTTAGATTCATGAGATAATTTTCTAAAATTAGTTGTTTTTTCAAAAAATCTCAGATAGTAGTTATAAAGGGTTGAACTTCCATTGCAATAGTCAGAGTTGAGAATGAATAAAGGATAGTTGTTTTCCATTCACATGTGTTTGCATGGTTTTTAGATCTTGTGAATGAATCTAAGTTTATTGGCTACATCATCTAGTATCGAAGAAGGAAGATGGTTGAGAGAGAAAGAGGAAGAGTAGGTCTTGCTCAGATGCATAGAGATATGCAAAACCTCCAAAGGCAAGTAGCAAATCTTACAAACATGTTGCCTCGTCAAAGAATAATACCAAGAGAAGTGTTTGATTAGGAGACAGACCAAGGAGAACATAAACATGAACATGAACATGTAGATCAACATATCGAACATGAAGAAGAACAAGCAGGACACATGACTTTTGAAGAAAGAATGACTAGGGCTTTAGAAGGGAGAAATTATGGGATCAAAATGGAAGTTTCAGAATACACAGGGAGACTTGAACCAGAGGAGTTAATATATTGGTTGAATGCCATGGACACTTTTTTTGAATGGAATCCTATGCTAGAGGAAAAGAAGGTGAAATTTACATGCACCAAGTTGAAGGGTCTCGCCATGATATGGTGGGATCACGTGCAAAAAGATAGAGCCAAAAAAAGAAAAGACAAAATTAGTTCCTGGAATAAGATGGAGAAAAGATTGCGAGAATTTTTTGTTGTTGTTGGACTATGGACAAACCCTTTTTCATAGATTTCAGAACTTGAAGCAAAACCTTTCCACTCTGGAGGAGCTCACAAACAAGTTTTATCACTTTTCCATTCACGTCGATCACCAGGAAAATGGTGAGCAACATGCTGCAAGGTATGTGAATTGTTTAAAATTATCTATTCAAGATGAATTGAGCATGCATAGGGTTCGTAGTGTGGAATAGGCATACCAATTAGCCTTAAAGGTGGATGAAAAACTGGACCAACAATTTTCTCAAAGGAATAGAGGAGCAAGGAGGGGTACATCATTTGCCTCACAGAGTGGTTTTAACTATAGTAGAGGTAAATCCTCCCAAGGAGATGAGAAAGTAGAATCTAATCGATAAGATAACTGGAATCAACTACAAGGAACAGGATTTCATAGGGCTAGAGTTTACAGTCGTGGTAGAGGAGGCCCTTATGTTTTTTTTAGGTGTGGTGTAGAGGGTCACCGAGCATTTGAATGCCCAAATTATAACATGCAAGAGCTGAAGCAAGGAAAACAACCTAGTTTAAACTTTTTAAAAGATGAGAATGAAGAAGAAGGAGTTGAATTTGAAGTCTCGCCTGATATGGGGGAGAATCTCATGATACAAAGGTCAATGGTGATTCCCGAAAAAGAGCAAAGGCAAAGTAGGAACAATGAAGATTCTTGGCTTCAGACAAATATTTTTCGAACCAGGTGCACTTTCTAGGGAAAGGTATGTCAAGTTA
Organism: Picea abies; assembly: GCA_900067695.1. Taxonomy (NCBI): domain Eukaryota; kingdom Viridiplantae; phylum Streptophyta; class Pinopsida; order Pinales; family Pinaceae; genus Picea; species Picea abies. Next base: position 18,227 of record CBVK0100352080.1, read on the forward strand.
TTGTTGATAGTGGCAGTTGTGAGAATATGGTTTCCAAAGAGATGGTAGATAAGTTGAAATTATGTTGTGAAACACATCCTCATCCTTATCGAATTTCTTAGTTCAAAAAAGGGAATGAAGTCACCATTAATAAAAGATATTTGATCAAGTTTTCCATCTATAAGACTTATAAAGATGAAGTATGGTGTGATGTCATTCCGATGGATGCATGTCATCTATTATTGGGGAGGCCTTGGAAATATGATAGAAAAATCATGCATGATGGAGGAAAGAATACCTACACCTTTTGGAAGGATGGATTGGAAGTCATCTTATTTCCCCTTAAGGATGAAGGGAAGGATGAGAATATGTTGTCAGACAGAGAGCTTGTTAATGAAATGAGGGAAACATGATTCTACTATGCATTAATAGTGCAAAAAGGAGTTGAGGAAGACATACCAATACCTATTGAAGTGGCCAAGGTACTAGAAGAATATGTTGATGTTATCCCTAATGAACTACCTGATGGTATTCCACCAAATAGGGATATTCAACATCACATTGATCTAATCCCAGGATCATCTTTACATGATCGAATATCCTATAGGATGAGTCCTACACAACATGTAGAGCTCAACCGACAAGTAACATAACTTATAAAGGAAGGTATGGTGAGAGAAAGCATGAGTCCATGTGTTGTAGAAACATTTTTGAATCCAAAAAAAGACAATACATGGATGATGTGCACAGATAGCAAAGAAGTCAATAAAATTACCATCAAATATCATTTTCCTATACCGCACTTGGACGACATGATGGATGTGCTAGCTGGAGCTAAATATTTTAGTAAAATTGATTTGCGAAGTGGATACCACCACATCCGGATTTGCGAAGGGGATGAATGGGAAAATTCCTTCAAGACCAGGGATGGACTATATGAATGGATGGTGATGCTAGTCGGGTTGTCCAATGCAACTAGTAGGTGATGCTAGTCGGGTTGTCCAATGCAACTAGTAGGTGATGCTAGTCGGGTTGTCCAATGCAACTAGTATTTTCATGTGGCTGATGAATACTGTGCTTCAAAATTATATTGGTAAGCTTGTTGTCATTTATTTTGATGATATATTAGTTTTCAGTAACAACAAAGAAGATCACTTGCAACATTTAAAAATTATATTAGATGCATTGAGAAAACATCAGCTTTATGCAAACCTAAAGAAATGTAGGTTCATGCAAGAAAGTTTGGTATTTCTAGGTTTTTCACTTTCTCATCACCAATGAACTTGAAATATTTTAACAATCCCAATAACTTCTTCTCGTACTCTTCCATAGTCATTCTTCCCAACCTGAGTTCAAATAACTCTTGCATTTTCTTGTCATAGAAATGCTCTGAGAGGTACTTCTTATGGAAGTACTTCTTGAACTTCTTCCAAGTGATCCTACTTTCATTAACATGTTCCACTTTCTTCATTTGGTCCCACCACATTGTATCTTTCCCATGTAAATGGTAGGTGGAAATCCTGGCTTCCAGGTTGGATGAATAGTTATGCAATTGAAAATATCTCCTAAGCCCAAGCAACCATGCTTCGACATCATCTTCCCTTTCTCTTTCACCCTCAAAGGAAGGTGTCTTGAGATTCCTCAGCTCTCCTTGAAAACTATATACCTCTTGTTTCCTTCTTTGGTGTCTGACAGGAGACACCTCTGGACTGCTTACAGGATCTTATGATGCATAAAAATTTCTTTATGAGTAAGGAGGTGAGTAGTGTCCATGAGCTCTGCTAGCACTTCTGGAATAACCAGCTCTTCCATGATCATTCCTTCTTTCATGGCACCTACCTTCTTCCTTTTGTATTGAGTTTGATCCCTTCTTCGTTTTCCTCTACAAATGATTTAAGCTCGGCAACACTCGAGCATTTATCTGACTTTTCTCTCTCATCAGTCTCTCGTTGTCTGCTTTGTAGCTCTGCACTTCCGTCTTTAGGATTCTTACCGTTTCTATTAATGTTTCTTGCTCTCCTTTTCCCTTGTGTCCGTCGGACTTTGTCTCTGCATTACCAACTTTGGTATTCTAGCCTTCGACCTCCTTATCATGATTGGAGGCTTCCTCGCCTTCTTCCATTTCCTCAATACACATTGTGAGTTGATGTGTTTAAACCCCTTAATTCTGCAAAATGTGCAAGCGACTATTTTGTTAGAATTATGCATATGATAAAAAAAATTGCCAAACCATGCTACATGTCTCTTTATTTTTTTCGTTCATGTAGAGAATATCCCCATTCTCTGAAAATATCAGTGTCCTATTATCCTTGGCTGACACAAAATTTCATCCTACGCAGGTGCTTCCTTCAAACCACCTTCCCAGGTGACCACGACTAGAAACTGTGGCTAAATCCATCCTTAGCACTTTTCTATCTTGAGGACAACCAATTCGACCCTTATCCCTCATTCCCTTAGCTCTTAATCTACATATGACCATGGACATGACCCTCGCTTAGTTGAAAAAGCGCTTGTCTAAAGCTTCGGGATTTCGTTCTTCGAGAGTCTCAACTTCCTCGCTTTCCTCCTCCCGGAACTCTTTTTACTCGGAGTTCATGATCTGCCGATGTGTGTCCTCCCACAGATCAATGAATGTGAATTTCTTCAGCTCTTCGGGCTTCGGAAGTTTCAAAATTACCCCCTGCACTTTCTTAAAGAGTGCTTTCACCCGAAATCGATGATCCTTCGATGCATGTCTTCTGGAATCAATGGTCGTTATGTACTCTAGCCTTCGAGATTTTTTGACCCAACGCAACCTATCACATATTTCCCCTATGGAGTGCCCAGTCTCTGGACTACGCAATCTGTCACCACGTGGAAAAATACTGGAAGTGGGCAAGTGGCCCAATCATGCAAGTGCCACGTTTTACGTTCTAACTGAATTTTCAACGCTCTAAATGATCAAAACGTACTGACATGTGGCACACATCCCATGTGTCCATGTCATCCCAGGCGATGTCCGCAAGCCACGTCACTTCATAATTATGGGGTCCACATCACCTCTAGGTGATGTCATCATGCCCCATCACTTTGGCTCTTTGGGCTTCGGGACTTTGGGAGTTTTCATACTAGCACACTTCCAATTCTCCCGAACTTTGAATTCCTGAACTAGCCAATCTGTTGCCATGTGTCCTCCTAGATCGAACGACTAAGATTCACTTCGGGTCTTCACTCGAAGTCCATGAATCTGCACCACGTTTCCTCCTTAATCTGACATCTATGTTTTACTTCGGGACTCTGGACTTCGTAAATATCAAACCTCAACCTTTCTTTCGAAATTTATTTATCCGAAGCTCGCGATCTACTGACACGGTGAGATCGGAAGAGCGT
>CBVK0100352081.1:0-21574 GCA_900067695.1 Picea abies
GATTTCATATTTGTGGTGGTGGATAGATTTTCAAATATGGCACACTTTATTTCATGCCAGAATACTAGTGATGCAACACATGTTGCAAATATGTTTTTCAAGGACCTTGTGAGACTTCACGACCTACCAAGAAGCATTGTCTCGGACATAGACACAAAAATTGTTGGTCATTTTTGGAGAACATTATGGAAGAAGTTAGGGATGGATCTGTCCTTCATCTTATCTTATCATCCTTAGACAGATGGAAATACTGAGGTGGCAAACAAAAGTTTGGGAAACTTGTTGAGGATTCTGGTCACTGAGCATCATAACTAGTGGGATGGGAAACTTGTTGAGGATTCTGGTCACTGAGCATCATAACTAGTGGGATTAGATTATTCCACAAGAAGAATTTGCATACAACAACTTTCCAAACAGAAGCACTGGAAAGAGCCCATTCGAGATATTGTATGAAATTCAACCTAGGGGAGTATTCAAGTTTAGAGAATTGGGACAGAGTGAGATCAAAAGCACTGGAGTAGAAGATTTTGCTGCAGAAATGTAGAAGCTCCATAGCTAGATCAAAGGACAATTACAGAACTCTAGCCATGAGTACAAGCACAAAGTTGATCAACATCATACAGAACTTCAATTTGAGGTCGGAGATCAAGTTTTGGCACATCTTAGGAAAGAAAGGTTCCCTAGGGGAACGTATAACAAGTTAAAGGTTCCCTAGGGGAACGTATAACAAGTTAAAAATGAAGAAGATAGGGCTATGTAATATCTTGAAGAAGTTTGATGCAAACACCTATGAGATTGAGCTGCCATATGATCTGGTCATATCACCCATATTCAACATTTCAGACCTGTATTCTTACTAGAAAGATGATGCAGAGGGATCAAAAGATCAATATAAGATTCAGTGGGAAAAACAAATGCCTGTAGTAGAAAAACCATAGATGGAGAAGATCATTGATCAGAGAATTGGCAAGAATACTAGGAGGAAAACCTATCTTGAATATCTTGTTAAGTGGAAGGGACACCTGATAGAGGATTCCAGTTGGGAAAATGAAGCTGATATCCAAAAGCATGGAAAGTCGGTGCAGGAGCTCATGGAAAAGAGTCCAAGAATTTTTATCGAGGGGGAGTATGATGCAGGAGCATCACCAGCATCGTCAACAAGCACATGTGGTAGGAAAGTTCAGCACTTGATAATCATTTTGGAATCTCAAACGCTGGGAGTCACTGTGAATCCTTTGGGGAGATGATGAAGAACAAAAGAATATCAAATGCTTGGAGGTGGAATTATCTTGAGTGATCAGGGAGTTTCACTTCGAGTCTTGAGTGTAATTGAACTTAGATAATAGTTAGGTTTTCATTTTTTTGAGATAGATGAGTAGTCGGGGGAACCCTAAGGACCCTCTAAGCTAAATAGAGATTTTGTACGCCCAAATGAGGCTACTATGAGTTAGTCATAATTTTTTGAGTTTTAAGTTATTGTTTGGATATTAATTATAGCAATTTACTTTTGAATGAATATGATAGAGGTAAATTGATTAAAATGCATGGTACTATTATTATTTACAATTCTCTGTTATTGAGTTTTCATGAATGAATGAATTTCGTTATGAATGGATGAAATGATGAATGTTAGTGTAAGTTTAAATTGTTTCTCTTTTGTTCAGTGAGTGCAAGGTATGCACATCGAACATGAGGACTGTGTTGACCGAGTCTGTTTTGATTTCAAAGCTTAGAAGAGATAGCATGACACTTTCCCTTTGTAAGGAGTGCAAAGTGACTGCTGCAAGTCATGCGCAGTCACTTGCAAGAACCAAATCTTGTGTAAGAATTTGCTGCAAAGAGTGCACATATCCAGAATTTAGTTAAGTATCGAAGGGACTTGATTTGAGCCATTAGATCCAAAAAGATCTGGACCATCAATCTAGCACCATCGTGATCTCAGATATCGAGAGAATGAAGGTACGGAGAGTCCCAAAGTCACGAAATGAGAAATACTGACTTGATCACAACCGTTAATCAAAGGAAAGATTTGGACCATCAATCAAGCACCATTGTGATCTCAGATATCGGGAGAATGGAGGTAAGGAGACTCCCAAAGTCATGAAATGTGAAATATCAAATTGATCACAACCATTGATCGAATGAAAGATTTGCACCGTCGATCGAGCACAATCATGATCTTAGATATCGGGAGAAGGGAGGTGCGTAGTCTTCCAACTACTTGAAACGTGAAATCCTGAATTGTGAAGGAGAAAGAAGGATCATCGGATCACATGGGTTGTGGACCATTGATCTGATGTGAGTGGGACCCATATTTAGGATTTTGGGAAATCACAAATTGGGAGAACAAAGGTGAACCAACCTCCAAATTATAGTTGTTGATCGAAGGAATATCGTGGACTGTAGATCTAATCATATCGGGAGTTCCCGATACGCAAAATTTTGACACGCTTGAGTGTTGAGCCATGGGTAATGAACATAGGTCACATTGAGGGAAGATAAGGGAGGAGGTAGTACACGCTAGGCCCTTTTCGTGGTTTCAGAGGTCGAGAGAATTAGGGTGATTCACATGCAAGGACCCAATGCGTGAAATCATGAAACGTCTTTTGGGTTAGGCTCGTGGTCATAGCCTGTGGTCATGTGAAGGAAAATCATGCCCAATGCTTTTTCATGCGCACTGAGTTACACAAAGGACCTGTGGATATTTCATGAGGATTATATAAAGGAATCAAGGAGTTGTTCCAACTCAAAGATTGAGAAGATCTAGTGACCGAGAGGTCAACAAACCCTATTGAGGTGGGGGCACTACATCAATTCTCTACAACTCGACCTGTATAATTCTTATGGTTTCATGTATCTCTAAAGAGTTTTTTGAGGTTGTTCATTGTTCAAATCTAAATACATTTCAGATCCACTTGGTATTGTTTTTCCAGTTTCTTCAACCATGGTGTTGGTTGTTGTTGTTTCTAATAAGTGAAAAATAAATTTTATGTTAACATTCGTTTTTACATAATTCTACAATAATTTACTAAATTATTAATGCATCAGTTTTGAAAGGGTTGAGCCCATAAGGCCCGAGTGTTTGTAACCTCGCTCTGATACCATTTGTAACATCTCCCAAACTGATTTTATTTATTTTTTAAGCTGCACCTCTAATAATAATTTCAACATTGCTACCGTCAAGATTATGAGTTGATTCCAAGATGAACAATACTACTCTTAATATTTTTTTTCACATGATAGGTTAAAGCATCTCAAGCAATGATATTGGTTGAAGTATCCTCACAACCACAAGGTATTATGTAACTAAATTTTCTATACAACATAAATGTCATGTTCTTCCTAGATAGTATATTTACTTTTCATAGTTTGGTTTGGTATTTACATAGCATTGACACTCCTCCCCGGTTATAGTTTTCAAGTTGGTAGTGGTAGACACAAACCCTTACACATGTATACCATTCATCAATAAATAAATTGATCATGTTAGTTATTAATAATTACTCCTAAATTTCTATTAGCACTCTTAAGAATGGATAAAACATATATAACCTATCCTAAGGTTAGAACCCCCTTGATGAAAAGGGTAAATATCATATTCCCTACCAAGGTTATCATCCTTGGTTCACCCACAAATTATTTATGATATCACTATCATGGTTTATAGAATAAAATTTGAATACATTAGAGTCTTGAATAAAATACTATTCCCATCCTTTAGACAATGATATCAATGGTATACAAATAATATATTTATTGAAACCTTTATAAAATGTCTTCCATACCAGGGTCAACAAGTGGTATGGCACCTCGACCAACACATCCTTAAAGGAAAATATAGGCCATTGTATACACCATTACTTGACACAACCTCCTCTTACATGTTACTGTCAGCTATACAAGTCTAATTGCAATCTGGTCGTATGAAATCTATCACTACGGCTTACTCACTAATTAAAATCTTGCCACATGTCCAATGCATGGAGGGTGTGATAGATAAAAGCTTGATTTATCTCCTATTGAAAATCATGCCATTAATGGCCATTACTCTAGTTCTTGTACTATCAGTGTTTTGAAGTAGACAAGATTTCGATCACTAAGACTTTACATCTGTTTCATTTTTTTGTACCTCCCAACAAGGAAGGAATTTGATGATGTTCTCACAGAGACTCATCTCTTTTTTTTTCTCGTAAGAAGAAATTGTCTGGAAAGTATTTAGATAAGGATTTATGTAGTTCTTATTTCACGCATTCTTACCTGTGTTCTGGTGATATTTTATTCTAGAATTGGGTACTCAACCCATGCTAACTCTATGATAACACTTGGTGGAATAGGTTGGAAATGATAATGTGATAGTATTATCAACGAGAGGGGAAATTTCGACCACACACAACCCAATACTTTGTTGTAAGATAAGTATTCTTGAGAATCCAAGTCTTATAAGTAAGTTTGATTCTTCCATTTCTTACATGAATTTGCACTTGTATTTATTTGAATTCAGTTATAATTTTGAACTTTATTAACTATGTGCATAATATTCTTGATTTGAAGGGTAATATAGGGTTGTTCTCCAGAAGGGGCATGCCTACATTCCAACCCACTACAAAGACAAACAACTCGCTCCCAAAATGCCACTTGCATTTACTTTCTTCCAGAGGTGGTTGATTTATAGTTAAAGGAATCAATGTTGGGTTTTCTCTTTTACATGGATTACTCCTTCAAGTACTTACTGGTAAGACTATTTTCATTCTCGTATTTATTTTTAAATAGTACTCATTTCCTCAATCATTTAAACTTATGATTCTAATTGTTAATTGTGTCTCATGTTACAAATATATAGGGAGAGAACCAATGATGTCTAAAGAGGACCTTCGATCAAGCATTGGCAGACCCAATTTAGGGTTACGACCCTCTGTTCTCACACCGACAACCCAAGAATATGTAATCCATGTGTCTCTACTGTAACATCCTTCTCTTGCGTGCACTGAGGGAACTTATCCTTGAGGACACTTGCTTGCAAGTGATCGAGATTATTATACTATTGGTTGTTCGATTATGATTATGAGGCATTATGGATTGATGATATATTATTTTGTTATATTCACATAGACAGGTGCTATTGATTGATTTCTCCTGAGTGTGTAGGACTTCGGAAATTGAGAATGCAGAGGCATCGATGAAACCTCTTGGACTCCATATCGAGTTCGGGAGAGGACTGTTGGTTTTGAATGTTATTGATGTGACACATGTACATATGATTAGATGTTATGACAAATGACTATTGTTGCTAAAATGATTCGTTGATGGATGCAGGCTAGTGATAGCTTGTCGAACAGACTCACATGTGCAGTAGAGGGGTCACACAGGACAACCAGAGACTTGACGGAGAGGTGTGGACAACAACCCTGCCACAGCCTACTAGCACTTCCACCATGTCTCGAACTGTAGGTTAACGATTACCTAGTTCAATAAGACCCACGATGGCGTGAGGAAAGACTATGAAAGTATCTCATGATGATTATAAGGGGTTCTAAATAAGGTAGGGGCCTTATTCCTTAGAGGCCCTTAGTCTCCCACAAGATCATCTGGAGGAGTATTGACTCCAGGTTTTTTTTTGTCTACCAAGTCAGTCAAGAGGCGAATGGCACCCTTGGAACACATAGTGTGTCCTGAAGGGCATGTCGCACAAGGAAAATAGAAAGAGGCGAGTGGCACCCTTGTAGCACGTAGTCCATCCTGAAGGGCACGTCGTGAAAGGAAAATAGAGAGAGGTGAGTGGCACCCTTGGAGCACCTAGTGCATCCTGAAGGGCATGTAGCATTTTTAACTAGTAATTGAATAAACCTAGACGACCTTAAAATGAATGATGTGATAAGTAAGATTTAAAAAAAAAATTTCCCTAATAAAAATGTCGCCCAACATAGAGAAATTAAAAACCTAGGTGTAAGTAGAACTTGTGGTAAAATAAGAATAATAATTATAATAAATAAACTTTTAACAAGAAAGGGGGGTAATAAATTCAAATTAAATTTTAAAATCAAATTATAATGGGGCATTAACATTTTAAAAAGGGAAATGATTGCTTTATCTACATAGGATAATTTAAAATTTTAGTTAAAAAGAAAAAGGGGTAAATGGTTATTTTTCTACACTTTCTAAATTGATTTTATTAAAAAGGGAAAAGAGGGAAACTTAAAAGAAATAGGTAACTAAAGGAAAAAGGGTAAACCTAAAGAAAAGGGGAAACATAAAGAAAAAGTTGAATCTTTAACTTAGTAAGGAATCTTGCCTTGGGAACTTGTTATTTTTTTGAACTCAACTAGGAATTTAGTAAGGCGTAAGTCATTTAAGAAGTGTAAGGGAATTTTGGGATACCTAGGAGCATTTTTAGGAATGCTTTTAGGTGGGTGAGGGAAATAGGAATAATTAATTAATTAATAAAATTGAATTTCTAGTGCAACTAGGGGATGGGTGACATGTGTACGGGGGAGGTTTTTCCTAATTAATTAAATGAATAATGAATTTAATGAGAATTTGGGAAACTAGTTACTTGAAAACTCTATAAAAAGGATGGAGGAGGAGGAGTATGGATTTGATATTTTTGTGTAATGTTATGCTGCTAAAAGTTTTTTCTTGACTAAGCTTCTCTTGTGGGAGTTGGGATACCCATCTTAGGTAATGAGTGGTAGCTTGACCTTGCGAGGCGAGTTGAGTGCTAGCAATTCTCTGGTATTATGTGCAAGGCCCCTTTGAAGCTTTGGGGGTTCAGGGGGAGGAATAGTACCCCTAGCGTTGGCTGGGAAGTATCGGTGAGGTCATGTCAATAGGAAAGAAGGAGTTGGATGAAGCGCGGCGTGACAACGACTAGGAGTTGTCGGATTTGGCTACGATTCACATGCTTTTATTTTTGAATGGTAGATTAATATTGTTCCTTCACTTTCATTAATGTACTTATTTTTTGTAAAGATTATGTTTTACTTAGCATTTTATAATCAATGAATTGAAAGTCATCCTAGCCTTATACTTGCTGAAATTTGAATTGATTCCCTTGGTGAACCCAACTCTGATTGCTATGACTTTTATTTGTTTTATTTATTGATTATTATGAAGAAATTTTTGTTTTTCCCTTATTCCATTAGTCATCAGTCCATTCCTGAAAAGTCGGCCAGGAGCTGAATGAACGGTCATCACTTCGGTGTTTAAAGACCTATAGATTCAAATGCCTTGCTTTTATGTGCATGGATGATGAGTGGAGGATAAATTTTGCCCAGCTATCTATCCCTTACTTATCTCTATCTTTGATTGATTGATGGCTAAATCATTAGTCTTTGCACCTTCTTGTGGATGAGTTCTGGTACACTTGATTGATCCATTGTCGAATGATTAGTCTAACACCATTGTTTGAATGAGTATCTCTGCACTTTCTTGTGATTGATTACATTTGCATTTTCTGGTGGTTGATTTCTTCTACATTATCCTGTGTTTGATTATCTCTGATTTTTCCTGGAGTCTTTACTCAGCCTTCACACAACTAATTTCTAGGCGATTTACCCATCCTTTATGCAACAGTTACACCATGATTTTCGTGGCTCATTACCCAGATTTCCCCCTATGATTTTTGTGGTCCTTCCCACAATGATTTTACTTGGAAGCTATTTCATTTTCACATAGCATTTTCACATAGCGTTGTAGTCATTTTTACATATAGTTTGCATTCATTTTTACCCAAATTTTTACCCTCCATTTATATATTGTTGTATTGCATATTATTATATCATTGTAGTGAATATTGTATCATTGTCTTGCATATTATTATTAGACTGTGAAATGTTACCAACATTAAACTGGGAATTTACCCATTTATTGAATGTGATTTCTTATGATAAAAATCAGCGCAATCATACCTTGATTTGGAAACAAATTTACCTTAAATTGTTGACTGCATTTTTAAACCTTTAAATGACAACACAATCATACCTTGATTGGGAAACAAATTTACCCTTTGTTGACTACATTTTAAAACCCGTGAATGAAAACAACATCACATCTTGATTGGCAACAAATTTACCCTTGATTGACTACACTTTTAAACATGTGAATGATAGTAACATCATACCTTGATAGGCAACAAATTTACCCTTTGAATGAATGCGAATTAAATCTTTATTACACAATGATTATATGGAGGAACTTTTCTTTTATTGACTGACAGTTTATTGATTTGTGAAATTCTTAACTTGCAAATTTATTTTATTGATTGGATAGTGATACATTGATTGACACTTGGATGGAGAATATTTTTAACTTGCGAATTTATTTTATTGATTGATAGAAATTTTCATTACATTAGTTAGTGGTATGGTTGATTCCTTGATTACAATACAATCGTATAATTAGACATCAATTGTGTTAATCCCCAATAAAGACAACGATATTATAATTGAATATAAATTGACAACGAAATTCATTAATCTTGACAACGAAGAAATCAACACTATATTATAGACAACGAATTTATAAGAGGCTTATTTAGAAAACAAATATGTTTTTTTTACAACTATTCCATTCATATATGAAAATGATTCTGTTCTATATTCTATTTTGTATTACTAGAAAATGACCGTGTATATCTATTGACAACGATCTTATTATTAGCAGATTGACAGCGATTCCATTAACCGCATATTGATATCATCTTTTATTAATAGCGATTTTATTAATATCATGTTGACATCATATAGACAACATGTATATTAATAGACAACAATCTCGAATATGTAATAGACAACATTAATATGTGATTATTAAAGTCATACTTTTAATATGTGAATCTAATAGACAACCATTTAATTGTTTAAACTACTGCTTAATATTGACAGCGCTAATGATGTAGACTGTGATTTAATACTCTAGTCTGGTAGCAATTTAATATATGTTGTGTATGTCAGTGATATTTATTCCCAATAAAGGTTACCCACGCAGTGATATTCATCCACACTGTAAAGGTTATTTACCACAACGTTGTTTGCAATTGAATAGAAAAATAATATTGTATGACTGCGTCTTGATTGCATTGAATAACAATTTAATATGGCATGATTGTGGTTGTTGAAATTGAATAGCATTGATTGATTAGCCCATGATTTTTGATACCATTATTTATTGACAGTTAGATACCATTTATTAGAGACAGTAATTTACCATTGTTATATACAATAATTTACCATTCATTATTGACAATGATTTAGCATTATTTTATCATTGGATATCATTAACAGATAGAGATATTATTATTAAATTTGTTAGACAACCATATCATTAGCAGATAGTGATATCATTATTAGATGTGTTAGACCGAGATGTCATGACCGCGATGTTGTTGACAATTAGCACATGAATTTATTGATTGATTCTTACTAATAGATAGAACATGGTTAGACAACATTAATAACACGTGATTTATTCAAGGACTAAATTATTATTATGGGGTAGAAATATCATTGTTGGATATAATAGTTCACAGTTATGATAACATTTATGTTAATAGTAACATTTATAATACTTCACTCCTTCGCACTTAGACATCATGTTTAACAAATAATGGTTTATGGTTTGTTGGTGAAGTCGTCTAATAGCTTGCGCAATTTAATTTGAGTGATGTCATCTTGCGTCTTGTCGACTTGTTGCTTGTGTTACTCATCTTTTTTTTCGACAGTTAATTCAGTCTCTTAGAGAATTTAATCTTTCTGGGGTTATGGGTCTAGATGTGTTATGTTGTGCCAGGGTTACTGTCATGCCCATCACCTGGTGATGATGTGACTCCTGATGAGGCGATCATCACGCACCCTGATCAATAGATGTGAATGATAACCTGGCTAAAGTCTTGTGCTTCCCGATGTGGGCGCTTGTTTGTTGTAATTGATGTTTGTACTCAGTTTTGTAACGCCTCAATGCGTTGTGTTTTGCACGCTGTAGAGGATTCTAGTCACTATTTTTCGAAGTCGTGTGTTGGGTTTGTTGATGTTTTCCTTAGTTGTTAGGCGTTGTCTTGCTTATGACGGGCAGGTAGTCATTTTTATCTATCTCCTGATTGTCACACGTTTCATCTAGTTGCATGTTATGATAGTATGTTGAGTCATTGTTTTCTGTTACCTGAATGCGTAAGTTGGGTTCATCATCAAGTTGTGTTGTTTAATTGTTGTCGTTGTTGCCAAAAAAAAAAAAAAAAAAAAATTGCACTTGCTTGCGTCACTTATAGTCGTAACGATGGGGTCGTTACATCTACAAACTCAAGTAGGTCATTAGTTTCTTGATTTTTATCTTTACCAAACTCACATCATGTTGAACCATCATGGGTATGAGGTTCATTGAACATAGTTTAGGAATCAAAACCATACCCATAAAGGGTCGTGTAATCATTCTTCATCCAGACTCGTTTTTTATTATTTTTATACGGACTTGGTATTGTAGAGTAAGGTTCGGCTCCACCTATGGGGTTTGAAACCTCTTAAATATTTTCATACATTTTACATTGGTTTTAATATCATAACGCTTATTCTTGAAGATCACTTACTCATGTTTGTAACACCTCTCGTTTGTTTTCTTTTATTGAAGAAGGTAATTAATAACAGTGAATAAAATGACTGTGTGTGGATAGCTAAGATGATTTTGTATCTACATAATGTTTCTGATAAATAGTTTACCAATCATTTTGTTACATAAATAGTGGTTTGTATATTTAATTCTAGCCATTGAAAATAATAAAACAATTCTAGTTTATGGCCATCAACCACATGCATGTTATTTTCATATTATTTGTGCAACAAGAAAAATAATCTTTGTTTTTAAAGAAATTTATAATAGATAGTCCTACATAACCATTAGAATATTTTTTTATGTATTCCTTGTCATAAGTAATCTTTAACCAAGAGAAATTGAATTACTAGGGTTTCAAGCCATATTTTAGGATTACTTCTATTAGTCTATTTCTCTATTAATACAAATGAAAGTATTGACATATGAATATTTAAGTTTCTCTACAAAGAATGGTCTAGTTAAGAATTCTATGGTTATTTCCCTATTTAAACTTTCTCTGCAAATTTTAACAGTAATGAATTGACGAGGAAGTCTCTAGTTATTTCTACTTTCACATCAATATATCCAGCAATATATTACTATGAGCATATATAGAGACAAGGTAAATTAGCATCCAACCATAAGTGTAAACATTTGAGATAATAATGCTAAGGAAATAAAATGACAAATTTAGATACACATATATGAACCATAAAGATTTACTAGGACAAACTGAGGAGAGAGTCCAACTCCTCCCAACCATAGACTAGAGTCGCTACAAACTACTAACTCTGGTCACCCCAAGCCAATTACTTTATTCCACGAGAAAATAAACATGTCAAGAACCTTCTCTGGGTGAGTTATAGAACTTGGATCTTTCTCAGAACCACAAAGCTCTAATTCTACACAAGTACTCAACAAAGTCTTGTTTACACCATACTTGTTCTTCTCCCTTGTTTTACCAAGTCAAGAATAATAGACTTCTTAGGTATTTTTATTTCTTTTTCCAGTTATCCTTCCCCCTTAGTCTTGGGAGTCTTGGTCTAACTTCTTTTTATCTTGTTTCCTAACCTCCCACACTCTTTGGCATAGGTCCACACTTGTATTAATGGACAACTATCAATTTTACCCTGGTGGTTTCTATCCTCTTTTCAGTTTTCCCATGGAATAAAGTATTTCTCTTATTATAGTTGGGTTCTCTCATCAATTCATCCTAGACAACTTTAAATAAAATAAAATTTAAATATTATTTACATAAATATTTTTCACCATCAATTATCTATGGTGATAAAAATGTTAATCAAATTTTTTCCCAGTGTCATAATTCAAGAATCACAACCACTTAAATTTACTAAACTATTTAAATTGAAGGGATGTTGTATTTTTCGTCCCTCATAACAATTGTCGATTTTCATGGCATCACTAGCCATCTATGGATTAGGTCACCACTCAATAAGTGTTGACTCCTAAAGTTTTTTCCTCAAGGAAAAAATCCCCTTAGGAAGTTCCATGAGTCTATGAAGTCTCATTTCCTTCTGAATTGTTTTTGCTTCCATAATTTAGTCCATCTTCCCAGGCCTCTTTGTGTTGGATCCCCTTATTACTTTGGATGATTGGGTAACTAATACAATCATCATGCATATATCTCAAGAACTCACATATTTACATTCAAAAACCAGTTTCCATATGTAAGCTCATGAAATCTAGAACTCTTCATTTCCTCCAATACGTCAAGTCACCCACTAGATTCTCAATAGTTTTCACCAAGGAACCTTCTCAAGGCACCCCATTGGCCTCACTACCTCCCACGGATAAAGTAATAAATCATGCCACAATCTAATTTGAAGGTTAAGGGGGATGGTTGGTTAGGATATGTACATTATGTCCCAATTCCATTGTTGAAGTGTCACCATAATTCTATGTCAAGTACATAAGAAACATTCAAATTGAACCAAAATTTTCTTTTCACTAGTCAATAAGTCATTCCAGCTCTGGCTCATATGGACATTGACCATGTTGAAGTTTTCTAGATAAGGAATCAAATCCTTACTTGGTTCTCTTACACCAAGGTTGTTGTGTCTCCCTCATGTCCTCTTGGTCCACGGATGGTTTTTTCTCTTGTTCCACGAACTACCCTGATATATTCATCTGTATGAATTCATATGATCTTCGCTGCCACTCATCAACTTTCAAATAGAAATCATTGAAGTCATCCATTGTCTTAGCCATATCTCCAACTATCTCTTCAACATCAACAACACTTTGTTCCATTGACATGAGCTTCATTTAAATTCTCCAAGTACTTCTCAATGTCGCAACAAAAGTTTCCCAACAACTTAGTGTTGTGAGCCCCATCATATGGCTCAATTTCCTTTATATTTATCCCCTTAGACATGATAGCAGAAATTTGTATGTTAGCCAAACCTTGTTTCAAAAATGTGATGGCTTCCTCTTTTTGCTTCAACCTTTGTGTGACTGCAACAAGTCTGTCCTCCAATACATTGAGTCTATCTTGAATTTTGTTCTTTAAGGTGGCAATCGTCCGATTTGCACTTGACTGACACTCCTAAATGGATTCATTAAACCCATGATTCATATTTTCCATATCATTCTCCATCATATAGACCTTCTCACCATGTTGGCACCATGCGTTCATCATTTGTTGGACAATCCTATCCAATATAATGATCTGATCCTTCATTTTTATGGTCTTGTGCTCCCTCTCAATGTCACTACCATCATCCATTTATGGCCCTCCTAGTTTCTTCACTTTACATTCAAAGGTTTTGTCCAAGAAACCCAAGAGTTCATCTCAATACTTCTTCAAAATTATGCGATCAACGTTGCGTTCAACTCTGCAGTCACTTATGTGAATGAGTTTGCGACAAGTTCTATGGAAAAGTGTTTCATTCACCATCAAAACTCTATGCTTTTCCTACTCAAGGAGAACACCCAAGTCTTCCCATAAATCATGAATTTAGTCTGTAATGTGGTCATGTAACAACCCACCAAGCAGGTTCTAAGGTCACCTATATGATGGGTTAGTCCACCAAAACTTCATCAATCCTGTGCCAAGAAAATTTCACCAATAAGTGCACCCATCAGCCACAACTTCTCTGGATACAATAGTTGTGAAGAGCCAAATATTCTATGATACCACCTGTTACATGTTGAAATATTGTAACTTTGAAGAATATTCTACCTGAGAGATAGTTGAATAATATTATTATATTATATTTGATTAGGCCCTATTTTGCCTTAGTACAAAGTTGACTGAGGCCATTCCCAATCCCAAGGAAGTGGTTATTGTGGTAGTTTATGGTGGTTGAACATCGTCTTCTTCCATAAATAGAAGGCTAGGAAAGGACCAAGCATAGAGGCAGACTAACAGTCCATCCTAATAGAGATTGCATCTGATGAATGACTGCATGGGAAGTCTACCCAACTTATTCATGCACCGCCTGATAAAGAATCTCCTCAACGTCAAGCATTGAATTCATGATATGATCGCTCCTTTAGTGCATGAGTCAGCTCCAAGTATATGTAGGCATTTTCACCATTTTGTAATCTATCGATGGTAGAGCGAATCACCCGATTGTAAAGTTTTAACCGACACTCTAGTTCTCTGGATTATGCATCTGTATGTGAGATTTCTTGTTTAATAACAGGAAGTTTTCTTACCCCATCTAGTTTTCATCTCATACTGAGGGAGTTCATGATTGACTGATTCACATCAATTATTGCAATTATGTTACGATAAAGTATTTATTGTTGCATTGTTGTATTCTCCAGTTTTCTGCATTTGAATGTAAGAAGATCTTGCATTTAGATGTGTTCTCCTATAGTCTATTAGAAACCTGATGTTTATGACAAACCTTTGCAGTTCTCTTATAAAAGTATTCCCCCTACTCACCCTTACTACAACTCACTGTCTGAATTTTATCTAAGACCTCACTTGCCCACACATGCCTTGCCTAGTTTAGGAGTTAGAAAAATATTGTTTTGAGTTAATTTCCATTCGATCACCCCTTTTTATAAATGAATCATGACATAAAATGATGGGCGTCAGGCTCTACTCCTACTGCAATCTAGGAGTGACTTTTGATGCTAACAGAACAACAAAAGGATTTTAGCTGTTAGAAAATGAAGATTATGTGTGCAGGTTGAAGAAGGCCTTGTTTGCTCTAAAATAGTCTCCCAGAGCATGGTACTCTAGACTGGATAGATATCTACAACAAGAAGGGTTCAAAAAAGGAAGTTCAGAAAGAAACCTCTACATCAAGGTAACTCAAGATAGTATTTTATTAATCAAAGTTTATGTTGATGATATTATTTTTGGAAGTGATGATGACAGGTTAAGACATAAATTTTCAAAGGATGTGCAGAATGAATTTAAAATGTCATTACTTGGATAACTATCCTTCTTTCTAGGTCTTCAAATATGTCAAAGCAACCAAGGAATTTTTATTTCTCAAACTAAGTATATAAGATAAATTATAAAGAGGTTTGAAATGGAAGATTGCAAACCAGTTGCAAGTTGAGAAAAGATGATGATTGAAATTCTGCAGACCAAAGGAAGTATAGTTCAATGATTGGAAACTTACTATATGTGATAACATCTAGAATAGATGTAATGCATGTAGTTAGACAGGTGACACAATTTCAAGAAGCAACAAAGGAATCACATATTTTAGTAGTGAATAGTATTTTCAAATATCTCAAGGGAACATAAGAGTTTGGATTATGGTATCTAAAAGAAAAGGATCTATCACTTATTTCCTACACAGATGTAGATTGGGAAGGTTCCATTGATGACCGACGAAGCACCAGTGGAGAGAAATTCTACTTGGGTGAGTGTTTGGTATCATTTCTAAGAAAGAAACAATCGTCAATATCATTCTCTACAACTAAAGAAGAGTATATTATAGTAGAAACATGTTGTACATAGGTTATATGGATGAAACAAACTTTGACATATATATAGGTTGAGTATGATGAACCCATTCCTATATATTGTTATAATACAAGCACTATCAGTGTCTCAAAGAATCCAATGATGCACACCAAGATGAATAACATTCCAATCAAGTATCACTTTCTATGGGAATAGGTTGCAGATAAGAACATCACAGTTGAATATGAAGGGACAAAGGAACATGTTGCAAATATCTCCACAAAACCACTTCCAAGGGAAGCCTTTGAGTATCTTCGCCAAAGAATTGGAGTAATTTTTACTCCCAAATGAATGTTTTTTAATGTTTATATTATATTTCTTAGATTTACATGAGGAAGAACCATACAAAGGGATGTTCAGGTTGGGGGAATAGGTTCACAAAGATTTAAGTCAGGAGGAGTAGCCCCAAGGATAGTTTAGTTAGGGGGACCGACCTTGGAGACGAACTTATCTTCTCCATTGATGTCAAAGGGGGAGAGATTCACCAAATGTAGGTGAGAGACTTATATGCTTGGAAAGAGTGCATAGAGGCATGGTTACATGGGGAGTGATCGTTACATGGGGAGCATAAGTGATATTACTTGAGCATTGCATCAGAGTGCTTCCATCAATGCCAAAGGGGTAGATTGTTGATTTATTAGGTTGGTTGTCATTGATGTCAACCCTTGAAGCAAGTCCAGTAGAAAAGTATGGAAGACCCAACAATATGGTTAAGGGACTTCAATTTGATTGATGTATAATGGTATGAAGTTTAATATATTTGTAGGTAAGAATATTATTTATAGATATTATATGTCATGTCATTTCCGGTGATATGTTGAATTCCACATAACTCCTCATGGTTAGAGAGTTATGGCCTTGTGAAGTTGGAGAACCCTTATGAGTTATCTACAAGGTCAAACAAGTCAAAATTATTCTAGAATCTCCTAGAAGAAGTTGACTAGTCAAGTGACTAAAACTAGGAGTTAATCATGGGTGAAGTTGTTGCAATAAGAAAATAATTAAAAATAAGATAGTTGCAACTAGAAGTGGATAATTTATTATTTGTAGCAGAGTGGGTTAGAAGTGGACAAGTGGTTAGAAGTGGGTTAGCCCTAAAAAAATGAAATCAGGTTAAGTTGGTTAGAAGGTAACCCCTTGAGGAAGCTACATGGAAGTATAAATAAGAGAGAAAGGCTCTCCTATTAGTACCTATTGAGCACATTGAATATCTATTATTGTGTAAGGTTTATTGTAGGTACTCATTGATATATTTGAAATTGCACAAGTCTGAAGATAGCATAAAGGATTGATGATGAAGGTTTTGGAATTACAGAAAATACTAAAAAAACCCTAGTGTTTTAGGTGTACATGAGTTGTAGTTGAGAATGGTGCATATGTACATAAGATAGTAGTACATTAGGGTGCATACATGAAAGAAAAGCCCTAGAAACTTGAGAAGATGAGTATGTTGGGTCTCTAGAGTCTGAAAGGAAGATCCTAGTAAGGTCTACAATGATCAAGTACATCATATCTATCTACTAGTTCAAAAGGTATGTATTATTTCTATCAGTAGTTGGATTTTGTTATATAAATGATAAATGGTTATGGAGGTTTGAGTATTTTCCCTAGAGAGATTAGTGGTAGCATTGGACTTTTTGTATAAGTTTTATCTACAGAAATATAGTGCTGGTGTAATCAATATTTATCATTGATATATCATGTTAGTGTTGAGGCACATATTTTATTTTTTGTTATATGGTTAAGGTTTCTTTTGATACATGGTTGAGAGATTATATTTGTGAATTGGTTGATGTATTGAGAGGATGAATATCAGAAATGGTTTAATGTCTAGTTCATGTGAGAGTTATTATACTTGTCCATGATTACACACACTTATATGGCACATGACTAGAGAGAGATATAGATGCTTTGGGTAAAAGATTTGTATGAGGATGTATGCACTCGGTATAGTTACAATATTGACATAGTTATAGGTTGCAGGTTGATGTGAAGGAGGTTGTAGAGGGTCATAACTTTTCAGAAGAGAGAGAACCGTAGTTTTTAGAAGGAATACGCAAGCTACATAACATATAGGTCATGTACATATGCAGGTTGCAGTATAGATATGGCACGTACATACGCATGTTGTAGAATAAACATGTCACGTATATGTGATTTTTGGTTGGTACAGGATTAGTTCAGGTACAAGTTGATTACAAGGAAGTGGTACAGGTTGGCTACAAGTCATAGGTATAGGTTGGTATAGGTTTACAGTTGTATATCTCATATTGAGAGTGTGGCAGTGGTTTCTTCATTTGACACTTATAATTGAGGGTGATAGGACGGTGCAAGAATAGGTGCTTATAGCCACCTTCTGGTTGTAGCTAGAGAACATAGGGGTTTGTAGTCTCCTTCTGGTTGTATCTTCCCTTAGGTTGTAGCCTGAAAACATAGGGGGTCAAAGCCTCCTTCTAGTTGCAACTAGAGAACAAAGGAAGTTGGTGCTTCCAATGAATCTAATTATTAAATACATAAAATAAAAATCATTTCATGGTTTTATCCTACATTGGGTTTCCACGTAAAAAATATTGGTGTTCTATGTATGTGTATGATTGTTCATTTTTTTATGGTTTATTTACTTTGTATTTATTGGATGATAATGATATATTGATCACAAAAATAAATAACACTACATAATGTGGTTAAAAAGGATCAAATTTCTCTATTACTAATTCACCCCTATATCAGTAATCCAACAATCTGAAACATTCTAGAAACAAATTTATTGCGAAAATGGTGATATGGTCGGTAAATAACATACCTTAGAACACCTCATTAAAAGACTTCATCCTCCCTTGGATTTTCGGCCTTCTTTACTTCACCTTCCCTCCGAAATTTTCCTCATATCTCCTTGGTTACCTCATTCACTTATATATATTCAATATGCTCAATAGGTGCTAATGGGATTCTCTTGATATCTTATTTATACTTCCTAGGTAACTTCCTTTAGGGACAACCTGTAATTGTTTTACCCCTTCTCCTCAATCTAGAGCTAACCCACTTTCTTGTTAAAATGAACTTTTCCTTAATTAATTAAATCATAAATACTTTGTTGCAAATTCTTTATCCACAATTAATTACTTTCTTGTTCAACCACTTTGACTATTCAACCTTCTTGCTACAACTACTTTACCCATAATTAATTTCTTGTTGCAACCAGTTTGACTAGCAAACATTTTGTTACAACTATTTTACCCAGAATTAATTTATTGTTCTAACCACTTTGTTATTTAATTAATTTCTCCTTGAAACCAATTTGATTAGGAATATTCTTGACAACTTTCTAGGATCTTCTAGAATAATTGACTTCTTGTTGACATTCTTAGATGCTTCTAGAATACTCTAAAGGGTTCTCCAATTTATCAAGGTCATATCTCACTAACCGTGAGGAACCACGTGACGTACCACATATCAATGTAAATTGCATGACATGTAATATCCATCTATGATAGTCATACCTATTAGTTCATTGATATTCATGTCTTTAATCCTCATATAAAATTGGGTCCCTTATCCATATTTTTTTTCTATATGAATGTCCTACTAGACATACTCAAGGGTTGACATCAATCTACAATATCACTCTCCAAGGTTTGACATCAATTAAAACCAAATATTCAAATCAAATTTCCATCAATCAAATCCAACTGTACAACAATATCCCCTTTTGGCATTGATGGAAACACCAACATTGATGGAAACATTTAAACATGACAATACTCATGCTCATACTTCATCTATGATCATTGCTCCTCATCAATGTTTGTATATCTCCCCCTTTGACATCAATGAAAAAGGTAATCTCTCTTTGGGACTTCTCCCCCTGAATAAGCTCTCCTTGGGGTTGGACCCCCTGTCTTCACTATCCTTTGGGCTTCTCTCCCTGTCTAAATTCCTTTGATCTTTCTCTATGTTTCTAAGCCTCTATTTACTCTCTCTCCCTTCATCTGGATATCACTCTAATGTAATATTGATGGCATGGATGTCAATTCTTCCTCTATGATCATATATATCATCTCTCCTCCTAGAATCATACCTTTATTTTTACCTCTTTGTCTAGAAACTTCTATAAATGATCTTTCTACATGTCTTCCTTCTTCTATTTCTCTTCCTTTGAATTCTTTGCAATATGTCATGTAGAGCAATTGTATGGATTCTTGTACCTGCTTCCTTTTGGAGTTTTTTTTCCATTGGTTCTTCCTTGTGTAATCAAATGAAATATATAAAAAGCATTCAAGAATAAGCATTAAAATATTTTTTTATCATTATCATCCATTATGGTAATATTCCTTTATCTATGAACCAATATATGAACCAATCTCTAAGTCAATGCTCTCATTCAGTGCCACATATATGTCCTAACATCCTAAGTGTTCATATGAATCCATATTTGTCCATACTTTCCATGACTCTACTACTCAACAATCCACATTGTTGCCCATATTTCATTGTACTATCATGAATTCTTCACTATTGCAACTGATCATCAAATGTCAACTATGTCCACTAGTCTTCTCAATCTGTAAACCAAACTTGGAACAACCTTTGTTGAAGATATCTCTGTCTAAATACAATGATAGAATTCTACCTATGTAATTTTGTCAACTAATAAATATGTCATACTCTACTTTTGCTAACTGATTGCTCTGAGTGTTGTACTATGTTTTCATTCATGTCAAAGGATTGATGTCAAAGGGTTGATGTCAAGTATTTTCATATCGATGTGTTTGTATCATTGATATATTGATTATTGGTTATATGGTTATTGATGTAATTATTATCAAAGGGTTGATGTAAAGTGGTGTCATAATGATGCATTGATCATTGATGTCATGTCATGGTTGATAGAAAGAACCAAATGGATAAAATCCAAATTGGTCCCCTTACGGTCAAATCTCGCATGGGAAGACATTGTTGGATAAAGTTCTCAAGGTGGTCCCCTTATAGTGAAATCTCTCATGGGAAGACACTTTGTGAAGTCCAAATAGTCAAGTGGTTGAGTAGACCAACAGTTTGGTTAGGGAACCCAAGTTTGTTTAAGGAATAATGTAATGAAGATTAGTGAATTTCGAGGAGAAACTATTCAATATGAATAATATATTTCATTTTGTTTTTAATGATATGTGGAATATCACATAAATCTTCACGATTAGAGAGTTATGTCCATGTGAAGTTGGAGAACCCTCATGAGTTATCTAGAATCCCCTAGAAGGTAATAGAAGTCAAATTATTCTAGAATCTCCTAGAATAAGTTGAGCAGTCAAAGTGGTTAGTCATGGTTTAAGTGGTTGCAACAAGAAAATAATTAAAAATAAATTAGCTACAACTAGAAGTGGAGAGTTTACTATTTGTGGATAAAGTAGTTAAGTGGAAAAAGTGGTTAAGTGGATAAATTGGCTAACTGGAGAAAGTTGGTTAAGTGGAAAAAGTGGCTAGGTGGACAAAGTAGTTAAGTGGATACTTCTAGAGGAAGCTACTTGGAGAGTATAAATAAGAGATCAAAGGTCTCCCATTAGTATTATATTGAGAATACTGAATATATACAAGTGAATGATGTAACCAAAGGAGATCTAAGGAGAATTTCAGAGGGAAAGTGAAGTAAAGATGGCTGAAATTCAAAGGAGGATAACGTCTTTTGATGGTGTTTTCTAAGGTATGTTATTTACAGGTCATCTCACCATTTTCACAATAACGTGTTTTTATAGAATGATTCAGACAAAAAAATATGGAGGTTGTTGATACAACATATCCAACTAACTGTGATAAAAAAATTCAATTGTGGTTCGGTGTAGTTTGGGAGTTACGCTCTGTGGAAGATAATGTTTGTGGCTAGTTTTGAAACTAGTATAAAACAAGTGTTACAGGTAAAAAATTCATATCTTCTTCATAACAGATAAAAATTCAGTAAGAACAAATGAATTGGTTAGAGTATAGTATGTAGTATGTTGTGTACTATTTTGTAACATCCCGCTCTGGCGCACTGAGACCACTTATTCTTTGAGG
>CBVK0100352082.1:0-21573 GCA_900067695.1 Picea abies
CTCTTCCGATCTCACGGTTGTATTTGAAGGGGAAGGGCTTAAATCTATAGGGGAGGTTCATGGTAAGTATGATGGGTGCATGGTCTGAGAGGAAGGGAAGGACAACTCGAGAGGTAGGGGAGACTGAGTAGGAGAAAAGAGTATCCGAGAGAAGGAAGCGATCAAGCCATTTGGCAATGGCTTTAGTGCCCATTCTCCCATTTCGCCAGGTAGGGGTGAGCTTAACTGGCACAATATCTATAAGATTAAAAGCAGTGAATAAGTCTCTGTAAAGGTTTATACCTGAGCCGAGAAGGGAGGAAGATCCCCAGTGTTCATCAGAGGAGAGAGTAAGATTGAGATCGCCTCCCATAATGAGATTAGGGAGAGAGAGAATACCGTTGTCGGCGAGGTGCGTCCAAAAACGAGGTCTATCGAGGCAGGGTCCATAAACATTTAAGAAAGCCAAGTTCTGGTCAGTGGCATAGCTTCTGCCTAGACACAGTATACCTCCGCAAGTCAAAAAAGGCTTTAAATCATAAAGAGTCGGATCCCAGGCCAGCAGCATACCACCAGAGTTGCCAATTGAACTTAAAGCCACAAAGACCCAGAGAGGGCGAAATCGGTGCAGGAACGTTCTGGCAGAGCGATCAGAAGAAAGTGTTTCTTGCAGAAAGATGACCTCAGGAAAAGTGTGGTCCAGAAGTCTTCGGAAGGAAGCAGCCTTGAGAGTGCCCCCAATCCCTCAAATGTTCAGGGAGAGCACAATCATCACTTGGAACGAGCGATGGCCTTCAGTGCTCTAAGGGCCTTTCCTTCTTGGGTAAGTGGACCTGGGACAACAGTGAGAGAAGCAGAGCCATCTTTCTTTTTTCTGACGCTCCTTGTATGAAGAGGAGAGAGCTCAACGCCAATACCCCTCGACCAAGAAAAAGATTTGTTGTGTGGAACAGAACAGGTCGAAGAAGACGGTCCCCCTTCTGAGGATGGCACTGTGAACTCATTACCCCGAAAGACTGGTAACCGAGTGGCCAGATCCGGAATAAAAGGGGCTGGTTCCGAAGTAATCGCAGTCAGAAGAGAGTCCTCGGTCTCAACTGGTTGATTGTATCCGGGAAGAGGAGCTGAAGGATCATCTGAAGCTACAGGAGAGGGGGAAGGGACGTCAAGGTGAATCGGTAACAGAGGAGGAGAAAAAGTCGGGGGATGGGTAGAAATAGTTGTGGAGGGGTGGGTACTATCAAGAGAAGGGTCAGGACTGTGTGACAATGGAGAGCCGGTTGCTGTGGAGAGTGGCTTAGAAAGAGTGGGGGTAACTAGCCAGTCCAGACTATTCACAAAAAAAATTTCAGAGTCAGAGAGAGTAGTGTAAAGAGAGGGGCAATGAAGGGCGAGCTTGTTAACCAAGTCAACAGGGTGGATCGGGGAGGACAATGAGGGAGGACCAAAAGGGACATCTAGGTAGTTTAAGGAAGGGTCGGCAGCAGGATAATCAGGGGGATTTAAAGAAAGGTCCCCACAATCATCTGAGGGATCCCTTAGGGACTTACCAGGACACGACCGTCGGAGGTGACCGGTCTCACGGCAGCGGTTACACCTGAACGGAATACCAAAATAGTCCAGTTTTTGGAGAAGCTTCTTTCCTCGCCACTCAATCTCTAGAGATTCAGGTAGGCCTGCTGAAATATCCATCTCTACCAGCACCCTGTCTAGCATCCTCGTAGAGCCCCAGCTAGATGGAGAGTCCAGGGAAATAAACTTCCCCAAAACATTGCCAAATGCTCTAAAATCTTCCTCGTTCCAAAAGTGTAGAGGAAGTCCTGGGAGCAAGACCCACAGATGATGATGCTGGAAGTAATCGAAGTCCGGATTGAATGCCATAAGCCATCGCTTGAGCATAAGGTTGCTGCCTCCGAAAACCCAGAAAGAAGAAAGGAGAAGGGAGGAGTCTTCAGGAGATCTACAGTTAAAACAGAGCCAACCTTTCTTAAGAAGCAGCACTTCCGGGTAGTAGCCAAGGATTGGGAACCAATTCTGCTTAATCCATTCCTCCAGAGGAGGAGCATGCAGACTCTTGTAGGAGACACGTCCAACCAGAGAGCAAGTTGACATTTTACAGAGGTTTTCTAGCCCCACTCCATCTCCAAGCACTAAGCGCCTAGGTTTCTTGTTAGCACGCCACGCCTTACTTCTGAATGCAGTTGTTCTAGGCAAAGGAGACTGAGGTTTTGGGTCGGCTGGCCGGGAAGAGAAGAAAGGAGCAGAGTCAGTACAGATAAAAACCTGTGAAGCACCTGTAGGAGCAAACTGGAGTGGTGCACTGGTCGAAGGAGGAGGACCAAGGCAGTCAGAAAATTCGGCGGGAGAGGGAACAAAATTTGAAAAGTGCTTGGAGGGAAGCTTTAGGGATCTATGCACCAATGAGTCGATTTTATCTATAAGTCCCTCCTGGTTCCAAAAGATGTCATCTCCAGGATGCGAGAGAAAACCGGGTTGAGGGTCCATTTAAAAACTCTGGGGGACCACTGCGGCCCACTGCAGAATACCGGGAAAATGGGTTGTCTAAAATCACTGACAAAAAACCAAAACGGGTCGTGGAACACTGGAAGGACCTGGAAAACACTCCCTGTCAGAGCTATAAGACAAAAGGAAGTCAGTGGCCGACAGTGCATAAGCAAGAACGAAGGTTGACAAGAACAAGACAAAAAAGCTCGGTAAGTGGGTCTGAAAAAGAAGGGCTTAGTCTGGAGGCAAGCTTGGAACCAGATCCCAAAAGGACAGAAGGAAAAGAGAAATCTGTAGCCCAGTTCATCTAGGTTTTCCTGGTTCAGGCAAGCTTCGTCGCTCAGGGTCGCTCATGGTTCAATTCAGGCAAGTTTCGATCCTAATTCCACAACTTGATTGCAAAGAGGACCAAAACTTACAATGTGCATATTGCATGGATGAGTGTACATTATTATAAAGTTTTGATACAATCAATTTTATGTGTATGTCTATCTGTAATGTTTTCTTTAGGACTCAATATAAGAAATATATATAATAATAATAAGTATAATGTAGGTTAAATAATATTGATTTATTAATTGTTGATATGGAAAAAATGTCTTTCAACAGATACGAGGTCTTAATTAGACTTCACACTAATAAGAGTCTCATTGGTATGAGGTCCCAATTAGACTTCACACTATTTGTAATAGGAGTCTCATCCGGATTCTGCCCAACTTTCATTACTGGTATGAAGGTTGAGTGAATGGTTCATGGAATGAAGGAATGCAACGTGTGTAGATGTGAGCTATGCTAAATGAAAAAAAACAAAAACAAATCTACTCTATCATTTCCTATCTAGGAGAAACAAATTTAGTGAATGAACAAAAAAAAGGGTATCCAATCCCTAAATGCAACCCTTTATTCAATAGTTGTTAAAGGGACAAAGATCGTTAACACAAACATAAATAAATATATCCAAAGAAAAGTCTATCACATTAACTCATTCATGCCCATCTACTTATCATCTCATAACATTAATAAAATATAAGAGAAAATACTGCAAAAGGACACACATTCATGCAATAAAAGTCTATAAATGAACAATGTAATTTTACAGAATTTCACAATAACCCAACATTCGCTAAAAGTAGTTTGCGAAAAAAATATTTTTCTCTCCATTAAAATGGCCTCGAGGGCTTCTCATTATTACTTTAAGAAAAATAGTTCTCCAAAAATTATAGAATCGAATAACCCCTTTTAAATGGGTACTCTTTGGTTTATATAGTCACTTTTGGTAATCGTTCCTTGGGACTTCTTGAATTCCCAAGAGATAGTTACAAACTCTTCATCTTCTCTATTACATTTCTTTCTAATTTATATTTAAGAAAACATGAAATTTACAAACCCATTTATATTAAGATTCCTCTTTATCCTTGTCTCTGATACAGGTTGTCCACACTTCATGATAACCTGAGATTGATATGATTCTACGATATAGAAAGGAATCTAAAGCGACTTCATGGGCTTCTAAATTCTAGGAAAGAGTCTTCATGTCTCTTTTTGGATTGGCCAAGAAAGCTTGAATCATACTTTGAGCTCTTGTTGGCTTTACAAGATGCTCATCCATCAAGGCATTGGTTACCTTGAGTGGGGTTCTGGCAGCCATTTCTCTTCTCTACATGTCCTCCTCTAATTCTTCTTGTACTTGCTCTTTTGGTTTTGGTTGACCTAGCTTACCAATTCGAGACAGATAACATTTGATGGTCAGGATAATGGATGCCTTGTGGAGTTTAGCACATATGCCAAGTGAATTATTCAAATCCTTCTCTAAATTACCCTTTGCTTGCTAGCAATTAGCAAGAGAAAAGTAGTTTAGTTCACCTTCCCAATCAGTCATTCAGGGTAAGACTTATGGGGCATCTGGATTATCTTTTGCCCATTTCTTTATCTCATCTAAACTTGCTCAAATCCAAATACAATCGATGTTTTTGGTTTAAGATCTGTCTAGTCGTTCCATGATTGGGGAGGCTTTCTTCAAGAATTATTGCATCCCAACATACAATTCTTTGGTTAAACAATGGAGCTCTTTTCTCAGTGCTTTGACACTTATTCTGAATTCTTATACACTGGTTTTGTCTCCCTTGTAGAATCACATATGTTTTTCCAGGGTCCTTATTCTCTCCTTGCATTCCTCAATTTATTGCATCATGTTCTTTAGGGTATACTCTGATTCCTGAGTAAAAGTGATGCCGGCTAAATCGATGGCCAAGGGGTCATTTGTGATATTTTCAACTACAACTTTCTATGTGGTTACTTAGAGTTGGGCCACTCCAAGCACGAGTAATATTATGATGTCTTTTTGTACGATTTTACCTTACTCTTTATCAAATTTGAAAGAGTTTAGGTTGGATACCTTCCGACCTTTAGTCAGTGTGAATTCCCTAGCCCCAATTCTCCCGATGTGAAGTTCCCTCTGGTCAGGGGAGCATTTGAGGATGATCCTATGATATTTGTGTCCATCAGATCTGGGTTTTGTGCCTCTTCTTTTTTTCTTCTTATCTCTTCCTCTTCCCTTTTAATTTGTGCTTCTTATTTTTCTACAGTTTCTACTTCTTTCTTTCTTTGTTCTGCCTCTGCTACTGATGCTTTCTCTTCTTTTCTTTTATGTTCCTCCTCTTCCTTTCTCTTTTTCTTAGTTGTTACTGATGTTGCTTCCTCTTATGTTTGACCTCAACTTTTGATTTGTTTTATGATTCTAGCATTTTATTCCTTTCTTCCTTTGTAGCTCTAGCTTTCTTTTCATCTTGTATTCTGCCTCCATGTTGGGAGTTGACTCTCCTTCTGAAAATTAATTCATCATATGTTTTTTTCTCTTCAGTGAATCTCTTCCTCCTCCCAAGTTTCCGACTCATAACTCCACCTGTATTTCAATTATGGTAGTGTGTTCTGGCAGTTTTTAGGGGGTTAATCCTACATAACCTTTCCTCTCCAAAGTAAAAGGAGGCTAAGGTGTCATATTTTGCTTGGGTCTCCTTAACATGATTGAAAGAATAAGCACCAACCCAGAGCAACAGAGGTGGCCAGATCATTTTCTTGTCCCTATTTAAAGTTGCACCTACCCCATGTACCAAGGTTTGGTAGGCTATCTCCTACAACACCAATCTTTCAAGGACAAATTTGGGAAGCAAGTGAGGGGCTTTAGTGGCCCCATAGATTCTAATGTATGTACCATATTTCAATGCATACCATTCTCCTAATTTTCCTACTATAGCTTGAGCTTTGTATGACATACAATGGGTGGGTTCACATAATAGTTGTTGAAATAGAGGAATTAGAAACTTGTCACAAATTTGTTGATAATCAAAACAATACTTACGTTCCCAGAGGATTTTGCAATAAATGTGGATGGGAAGCTCGTCTAGCTACCAAGGCCAACCCATCTATAGATATGTGTGGATCAAGCACATCATGTCAAGTAGATATGAGGCCATATGAAAATTGGGATACTTCCCTTGGGCCATATGTTTTGCAGCTAAGATTGCATGTGACGGTGTTAAAGATACAATGTCAGCCTAGTTAAATGAGGATCTGGAAGTGGTGATGTAATGGATGAGAGGCACACATGACACCTTGAATCTTTGAGCATCAGGTTCTCCGTATAGTCAGCACAACATGGCCACTGCATACTGGTATGGAAGCTTGAGTAAACTTGTCAGGAAGTCATATGAGGCTCTTGTATTGAACTTTTTATGTAGGACCTACCAGTCTTTCATAATATCCATGGGCTTGTGAAGGAATTATTTCACTAATTCATCATCTAATGTCATCTCTCCCTCTACCAACTAATAACATTAAGTGATCACTGAAGGTTGGAAGGAAGCAACAAGTTTTCCTTGCACATTGATTATTTTCCTATTATCTATGTGTGTGTGCTTGATAATCCAAGATATGGCCTCTACACAAGGGAACATTATTGCATGAGTTGTTATTCTATGTAGCCTAGATTTTCTGATGGGTCATTATACCTCAAGGTTCGAGTTCTTCCCTAGAAGCCAGGGGGAAATTTGGTTAGTGAACAATTGATAAATGTCTCCCCACTTGAAATATGTGTCCTTGTCAATGATGCATTGTGTATCATTGTACACAAGTCCCGGGGTATCAATATTTTCTTCTTCCTCTTCTTTTCCTAAAAAGATCTCAATAACAGCGCCTTTGTTGGCTCTTTCAACTTTCCTTCTATAGGTGTACATGGTTGGAACTGTGAAAAACACATTTTTTGACAACAACAAAGTCTTGGAAACCCATTTACCACAAAATATTTAGATTTGTATATTCACTACAACAAATCCATGTGATTAGCTCCCTTTTTTGCTTCCACTGATTGTTTTAATGTATTTTTATCCATTTTTTTGCTAAAGTCGGTGCTATTTATTGGGAGGGCGTTATTTATGGAGCTATTTACGCTGAGCAACAAAACTAGGCGCTAAACTAGGCGCAGTTAGTGCCTAATTTAGCTCCCTATTTAGCTCCCAGTTTAGCTCCCAATTTAGCTTCCACTTTAGCTCCCAGTTTTTCTCCCAGTTTAGCTTCCAGATTACCTTCCTTTTTATCTTCTATTTTGGCTTCCAATTAACTCCCAATGTGCCTAAATAGTAATTTTGTTGAGATTTTTGGGGTTAAGTGGATAGGGGCTTTGGGGATTAGGTTATTTAGGGATTTGAGGTCTAGGGATTAAGGGTTAAGGGATTAGGGGTTACCGTTTAAGGGATTAAGGGTTAAGGGATTAGGGGTTACCTTTTAAGGGATTAAGGGTTAAGGGATCAGGGGTTACAGTTTAAGGGATTAAGGGTCAATGGCTAATGGATTTGGGGCTTAGGGGTTAGGTAGTTTAATGATTAATTGATTAGGGATTATATATGGCCAAGGGATTAATGACATCCATCAACCCTACACATAATCATTGAGATTGTCCACGTCTCATTTTCATCATCCGTCATTTCCATATGTAGAATCTTTGTGGAACTAATCTCTTGAAATGCCATGGAACTTCCAATACACCCATCACAAATATTGTCTTCCACCAACCCCTCACAATGAGTAATGAATGGGCCCAACGTTGAAATTTCTTCAGTTTGTGCTTGTATGCATCGAAATTTGACATGGTTAGACTAGACACATGTGTTGATGGTATGGGAGGGTTTCAAGACTCAATGATGTCTGATGTCCCCAAATAATATTTGATATCATCCATGTTTTCATCAACGTTCATAATGAACATCTCATTGTCATCATTTGTCATTTCCATCTGTAGAATCTTTGTTGGAACTTTCTTGAAATTTCATGGAACTTCCAATTCACCCACCAAAAATGTCATGCACCGAACCTGCATAGTGAGCAGTGAATGGGGCCAACATTGAAATTTCTTCAATATGTACCTGTATGCGTCACAATTTGACATGGTTAGACTAGACACATGCCTTGATGGTATGGGAGGGTTTCAAGACTCAAGAATGTATGATGTCCCCACATAATATTTGAGATAGTCCACATTCGCATCAATGTTCATCGTGCATGTCTCATTGTCATCATTCGGCATTCCCTTCAATAGAATCGTTGTCAGAACTATCTTGAAATTTGACATGGAACTTCCAATACACCCATCACAAATTTCTTCCACCGAACCTGCACAGTGAGCAGTGAATGGGGATAATGTTGAAAATTTTTCAATCTGTTCCCGTATGCATTGAAATTTGACATGGTTAGACTAGATAGTTGCCTTGATGGTATGGGAGGGTTTCAAGACTTAAGTATGTTTGATGTCCCTGCATAATATTTGAGATTGTCCATGTTTGCATCAATGTTCCATATAATGGATGTCTCATTGTCATCATTCATTATTTCCATCTATAAAATATTTTGCGAAACTCTCTTGAAATGTCATGGCACTTCCAATACACCCATCACCAATGTCATTTTGCATCGACCTCGTACAGTGAGCAGTGAATGGGGCCAATGTTGAAATTTCTTCAAACTGTGCATGTATGCATCGAAATTCGACATAGTTAGACTAGACACATGCCTTGACAGTATGGGAGGGTTTCAAGACTCAAGGATGTCTGATGTCCCCACATAATCTTTGAGATCATCCATGTTTGCATCAAATTTCATAATGGATGTCTCATTGTCATCATTCATCATTTCCATATGTATAATATTTGTTGGAACTCTCTTGAAATGTCATTGAACTTCTAATTAATCCACCACAAATTCCATGCACCGACCCCACATAGTTATCAGTGAATGGGGCCAACGTTGAAATTTCTTCAATATGTTCCTGTATGCATCAAAATTTGACATGGTTAAACTAGACACATGCCTTGATAATATGGGAGAGTTTAAAGACTCAAGGATGTATGATTTCCCTACATAATCTTTGAGATCATCCATGTTTGCATCAACGTTCATAATGGATGTCTCATTGTCATCATTCGTTGTTTCCATCTGTAGAATCTTTGTTGTAACTCTCTTGTAATTTCATGGAACTTCCAATTCACCCACCACATATTTCATGCACTGACCCCACATAGTGAGCAGTGAATGGGGCCAACGTTGAAATTTATTCAATATGTGGCTGTATGTGTCGAAATTTGACATGGTTAGACTAGACACATGCCTTGATGGTATGGGATGGTTTCAAGACTCAAAGATGTATATTGATGTCCCCACATAATATTTGAGATCATCCACATTTGCATCAACATTAATCATGCACGTCTCATTGTCTTCATTCGTCATTCCCTTCTATGGAATCATTGTCGGAATTATCTTGAAATTTGACATGAAACTTCCAATACAGCCATCACAAATTTCTTCCACTAAACCCGCACAATGAGCAGTGAGTGGGGAAAACGTTGAATTTTTTTCAATTTGTGTCCGTATGTGTCGAAATTCGACATGGTTAGATTAGACACATGCCTTGACAGTATGGGAGGGTTTCAAGACTTAAGGATGTTTGATGTCCCCGCATAATATTTGAGATCATCCATGTTTGCATCAACGTTCAATATAAATGATGTCTCATTGTCATCATTCATCATTTCCATCTATAGAATCTTTGTCGGAACTCTCTTGAAATGTCATGGCACTTCCAATGCACCCATCACAAATGCCATCTTGCATCGACCTCACACAATGAGAAGTGAATGGGGCCAACGTTGAAATTTCTTCAAACTATGTCTGTATGTGTCGAAATTCGACATGGTTAAACTAGACACATGCCTTGACGACATGGGAGGGTTTTCAAGACTCAAGGAGGGTTTAAAAATTCCACATATGCATCAACGTTCATCATAAACATCTCATTTTCAATGTTCGTCATTGCCTTCTATAGAATCATTGTCAAAACTATCTTGAAATTTGACATGGAATTCCAATACACCCATCACAAATGTCATGCATCGACCCCCCCATAGTGAGTAGTGAATGGGGCCAACGTTGAAATTTCTTCAATATGTGCCTGTATGCATCGAAATTTGACATGGTTAGATTAAACACATGCCTTGACGATATGGGAGGGTTTCGAGACTTAAGGATGTATATTGTTGTCCCCACATAATCTTTGAGATCATCCACATTTGAATCAACGATCATCATGCATGTCTCATTTTCATAATTCGTCATTCCCTTATATAGAATCGTTGTCGGAACTATCTTGAAATTTGACATGGAACTTCCAATACACCCATCACAAATGTCATGCACCAACCCCACATAGTTAGTAGTGAATGGGACCAACATTGAAATTTATTCAATCTGTGCCTATATGTGTCAAAATTTGACATGGTTGGATTAGACACATGCCTTGATAGTATGGGAGGGTTTCAATACTCAAGTATGTCTGATTTCCCCACATAATCTTCGAGATCCTCCATGTTTTCATTAGCGTTCATTGTCATCATTCGACAATCCCTTCTATAGAATCTTTCTCATAACTCTCTTTAAATGTCTTGTAACTTCTAACATGCCCATCACCAATTTCATCCACCAACCTCACACAGTGAACAGTGAATGGGGCCAATGTTGAATTTTCTTCAAAATGTCACTGTATGCGTTGTAATTTTACATGTTTACACTAGGCACATGCCTTGATGGTATGGGAGGTTTTTAAGACTTATGGACATATTTCTCTTCATCATTTCCATCATCATCATATTCATCATGACCTGATTTCTCCATCCATTCCAACAAATATCAAACCTAACATACCCATCTTTACAACAAAACCTAATGATTAATAAACCATGATTCTATTAAGTTGAGACATCCCAAAAGAATTGTATAGGCTCCACCATGCAGGTGTTTTAATTGTTAATGGATTAGGGATTATATCGGGTTAAGGGATTAATGACATCAATCGACCCTACATGGTTACCAGTGAATGAGGCCAACATTGAAATTTCTCTAAGTTGTGCCTGTATACGTCAAAATTTGACATGGTTATACTAGTCACATGTAGCTTGATGGTATGGGAGGGTTTCAAGACTCAAGGATGTCTGATGTCCCCACATAATATTCAATATCGTCCATGTTTCAAGGGGTTAGGGGTTAGATGGTATAAAGGTTAAGGTATTAGGTTTAGGCTTAGTGAAATATTTCAATTTGTTTTAAAATATAAATTAATGAGTAAACTTTGGATACATTAATTAGACTAATTGTCTGGATTTACATTGATTTACATATACGATATATTTAATTATATTTTTTAACAATTGCCAATAAATGACCACTAACCACGCTAACTCTTATATAAGTAATCCTATTTTTTTTTGCCAACAATTCATAGAAAAGATTGAACACTTTAAGGATATTGCCAAAAGTAATTTGTATCGTCGAAAATAACACTGAAGCATTTCATGAAATTTTGGGCCATAATAATCAACGTCATTTTAAAAACTGGATTACAAATAATTTTGAATTTAGAAGTCTTGGTCATTAACATTATTGTTTGCAACAATGTCATCCAGTTTATCATTGTCAATGTTCATATGTTCTTTCAAGTATTTAATATTATCACCATCCCCTTCTTGATATGCATCATCTTCATCATCATTGAAATTTTACTGTAGACCATCTATATTGTTACCAGATGTATAATTTGGATCATCATTTTCTATACCATCCATATTGTTGTCTTCCATAAAATCATCTAACTTTGGATTGTTGTCTTCTTGTGCCTGAACATAACCATTTTCAACATCATTATGGATGTTAATTTCTTCGATGTTCTCTAATCCATCTCTCTCATTTTGTTGGACATCATTGTTGTGCGCAATATCCACTAATGCATTGTCAAATACATGCCTTAATCTTGGATCATAATGTATGAAAAATATCCATTTCGGGTCCAAAATATCTTCATAGAAAAATAACTGCACATGAACGACATACATATATTAGAAATATCTTATAACACTTTTATTTATTAATAAACACATATATTATCACAAAAAACTATGAATCAATAGATTAATGATCACTATTGCTTCTTATTTGAGTTAAAGAAATACCTGCTCACAATGAATTGGTAGAACATAAGTCTCCTTATCCTCCGATAGAAACCTCGAGGAATCTATAGAAAACAATCCACTATGGGTATCATGTATTTGTGTCCTCTCAAATGCTTCACACCATCTACACTTAAAAATACAACATTTAAAAGAGCGGTAATCCAACTCAATAATTTCTTGGATTTTTCCAACATATTGTAGATGCCCTTCAATAATATTCTTATCTTTGGAGCCTGCTCAACTGGATTGCTTGAAATCAACCATGATGCCACAATCAAAGGATCATCTCTTTACATATACACTTTCTACATGATAATGTCATCCATATGCCCACATTGCAGGATATTTCCTCGCCTGTGAAAGACCATTTATTTCAATGAAAACAAATATAATGACGAATATTAAAATAGTTAATAGTGTCAAAATTGTAAGGAAACAACATTTTGTAAAATTCCAACTGTACCTTTCTTTCACATCCTCTACACATGTTGATTTCATCTACTGTTATGTTTGAATCTATACATACATCTTCTATTTGATTTTGAATTTGTTCAGTAACCCATTCTAGAGTGCAATATTTGCCCCATTCCCCAAGCAGATCACTGGGAAGTCGATTGTTCCTTGGGTTGGATCTCTTAAACTGTCTCCTTGCTTCTAACACTTCTTCTCTCTTTTTATCATACAAATCAATCCATTTGTTCATAAATCCCATGTGGTACATAATGAACTTGTTGAGTATTGGACTTTTGTCTACGCCTATTACATGTCAACATGTTTATTTCGAACTCCAAATGTTATTCAGTTAATTTGACGAATAAATTACAAAGAAAATTAATGATTCCAAGAAAAACAACCACATCAATGATCATGAATTTACTTACTAATTTCTACTTGAACACCATTAGATTGTGGTTTTTCTCCATCAATAATATCGGATGCTCGTTCTTCATCCTAGAAGCGTGGCCCATCTTCAAATCCTTACCAAGGAATTCACATAGGAAGAAAAGTGATTCATTCAATACATACCCTTCAACCATACAACCCTCTGGATGTACCTTTTGTTGGACATATCTTTTTAGAGTTTTCATATACCTCTCAAAGAAAAACATCCACCTCATTGATACGACACCTGCCAATTCAATGTCATCGACTAGGTGTATAAGTAAATGGACTTGTAGGTCTATGAAACTTGTAGGGAGGTCCTTCTCAAATACACATACAATTGCTGCAATTTCCTTCTTCCATTTTGGTACTTCACATTCATAGATCTCCTTGGAGGTTACCCACCTATTATAAGAATAGTAAATTAGTATGAACCTTTAGTGAAAAATTAAAATGGAATATAATATCTCTATGTCTCTCACACATGAACATTTCATACCACATACCTTGTAAATGTTGACAATCGACTTATGGCATTCCTTAAGTCAACGGTAAGACATGAATCCCCCCTAATTTCCAATGGCATGATATGCTATCAAACACATTAATCATAGGTCATTAGTAATTTTTCACACAACAAAATATCGAAATATTTTTAGTACTAAATCAATGTTAACAGTAAAACTTAAATGATGATATATAATACCTTCAGAAAATTATGAAAATCATGTGTTTTAAATCCTATGATATGTCCATCAATTGTAAAAGCTTTATCCAATGATGACCCATAGCCAGTAGGTGTCCTTATTGAACGGATGACATTTTTTAGTTGGTCTAGCTCTTTTTTTTTCAAAATTCATGGAGCTTCTGCATACGTTTCATTTTCCCTGTTTGGCCACAAATGTCTTCTATCAAATTTGGTACGCGAAAGAGCAATATCTCTCCTCGAAGACAAGGTGTCCTTCTCTTTGCTTGATATATGTCGAAATATAGAATCTGGGACATTTTTGAGGATGTGCATAGGATCTAATAGGTGAGATATTAATAGATCCTTCCAGTAAGGGAGCTCATAAAATATGGATTTCCTTTTCATTCCTTCTGCCATATTAACTACAACTTGTTCTGGTTCTTCAATTGAAACACCCCGATCAAAAAAATCCTCCCAACCTTTCAATTCAACGTCTTCATACTTCTTAATCCAATTACCTAGACCCATAATCATGGGAGGGCCTCTATTTTCAACTTTTCCATCAAATTGATTCTTTAGATGATTTCTAAACTTATGATCTGTTGGTAGAAAAACCCTGTTGTTTGCGTAAATAAATTTATGTAGATCTTTAAAATACCTCCCTTGAAATTGATCTGCACATCTTGGACATGCAAATATCCCCCTTGTTTGAAGCCATACAATTCAACAAGTAACATTAATAGAATTATAATAATAGTATAAAAGTAAGTATGAAATTTGGGATGAAAATAAATTATGAGTGTGAATACGTAAATATTTTATCTTACCAGAACAGACACCAAGTCTTGGGAAATCATGAATAGTCCAACATAGTACACCATACAACATGAAGAACCTATTTGATGGAGGACGTGATATTCCATACATTCTTATGCCTTTCCATAGTAGTTGCATCTCATCAATAAAAGGTGCAATATAAACATCCATATTTTTAACTTGTTGTTTTCCTGGAACAATGAGAGTCAACATAAGGTGCTCCTTTCTAACACTCATCCATGGGGGAATATTATATACTATCAATCTGACTGTCCAAACACTATAATTTGAGCTGAGGAAAGAGAATGGGCACACTCCATCAATTGCAAGACCAAACCTAATACTACGTGGTTCATCTTTGAATTTACTTGGCCATTTTTCCTCTATGTGTTTCATTGCTTTGGATTCGGTCAGAATTTGTATGAATCCATCTTTACTCCTATTCTTTGTATGCCAGTCCATCAATTGTGCAAGTGACTTGCAATGAAACATTCGTTGAAGTCTAGGTATAATTGGCATGTGACGTAAAACCTTTTTTGGAACTGTAGGACCTTGTACATCTGTACGATATCCGTTCTCTTTGCATACATGACATCCTACCTTGTTTTGATATTCACCTATGTATAAAATGAAATCATTTTTACATGAATGAATTTGTTTATATTCAATCCCCAACTCATCCAACAACTGACGTTTTTCTCTGCAAGTTGATGGAAACACATTCTCTTCAGGGAATATTTTAGTTTTTAGTGCCCTATAAGATTTCCCGAGATTAAATCAATTAAATGTTTGACTTATGATGAACATGTTTGGTATGTCAATATAAACTACTATTGTTTATATACAGTATATGTTTTATAACATCCCATTAAAGAAATATAAACGTAGTTGATGAATGTTTACAAATTATGTACACCAATTGACAATGCAAAGTAAGAAACACATTTCAACTCACTTCGGTAGGGTAGTGAATCCTTTGTTTGACCAACCAAATAGTGATTTTATTTATAATAATATCAATGTGCGTGCAATTTTTGAGGTTCTACTTGCACCCAATCTGAACATGGGTTTCTTCGCAGCTTGCTTGATTGAGTCTTTCAGGTTGTTATCATCAAGATTATGTTAGTGGTAATTACCCCTACTATCATCATTACTATAAACCATATGATCATTATTGTCATGATTGTTTCCATCCCCAAATAAACATGTAATCATTTAATTCAATCCTTCTTCATGCACTACATTTTCACTATCATCATCATCATTAAAGCTATGTGGCATGTCATCATTGTATGCTAATCTCATTAGCTCTTCAAACTTATCGGCTGGTAGTATTCTCTTCAATGTTTCTCTTTTCGCCCTGGTATGGTTTAAAGGATGGTTTGGAACATCCAGTCCAAATCTCAATAACCCAGTTTGATCTTGGGTATTAGTAGGTGGATCATCAATGTCTTCTACCTATCAACATACACAAGAATTATTTAATGTTTGGAAAGAATTGGATAAATCATAATTGTATCAAATTCAAAGAAATATAATCAAATATATTGTATTAACCAATAAGAATATAGAATGTATGAACATATATACATCAATTGAATAGAGGAATATTATTTTATATACTACTTCTTTTATACAATAATTTAAAATAAAACACAATTTTGAATACATAGTGTATAAAATGCCAATCCACACTCATTGATTATTCTTTGGTTTTCTGCCCTTACGGACATCCTTAGGGAGACCTAGTTCTTCCCTTTTATTTCATGCAGGAGTGTGTTTTAAGAAGTGGTAATTAATAAATAACTCATCCCCAATGGTAAGGTCCATAATAGCCTCAACCATTATCAATCTATCAACCTCTCTTTCAATATCTCCATCTTTATCATTTATAACTTCAACAAATTGACAATTTGGTCTTACATTAGGGTCCCTTCCCTTACTACTATTTATAAAACCTGAAATATTTTTGTATGTGTATGCACGCCCATCTATATACATAAGATGACCTCTATTAATTTATTTTCCACTTTCCAATTGGAGACGATGTGTATACATATTTGAATTTAGACCATATGCTGACATGCTAGGCTTATATTCTGCTAGTCTTTTCCATTCACCACTGTAATATGATTGACCATAATATGGCATTAATCTCCTAGTGGTTTGTTGTGAATTTTTTCTATTTTTAGATCCCGCATGGACATTTTGGACAATAAAGAGGCCCAGATTTTCTCCATGAATATTGGAGGGTCGTATCATGTAGATGTGTCCCCAAAATTGAAGCACCTCATACACTCTATGTAGTTGTTGATCACTGGGCCAAGCGCAATATAATCGACAATCAAATTTCTCTTTGTAAATTGATCTCAAACTCAGGGGAAAGTCATCATCTCCATCACATTCATTCTCATAGGGTATCTAGTCAACCTTCCCCTTGTCTTTAAACAAATTATGCATCTTTAACGCGGTTCTTGTTTTGTTACCTATTTTCATCAAATCCTCATCTTCAGAGCTGGTATATG
This sequence comes from Picea abies, assembly GCA_900067695.1. Classification (NCBI taxonomy): domain Eukaryota; kingdom Viridiplantae; phylum Streptophyta; class Pinopsida; order Pinales; family Pinaceae; genus Picea; species Picea abies. The sequence continues at coordinate 16,944 of CBVK0100352082.1, forward strand.
TGCACATATTTTTGTTAGATGTATCATTTGATAAATGATCATCACCCTCTAGGCTATAAGTCGATGATCCAGGAAACTTTAAACCAAGAAATTTACCCTGCAAGCATTCATTAAGAAAAAAATTAATTATTTGAATAATATAAAACAATGTTTAAAAGAAGTATACATATTATTTATATCGAATTGGAAAATTCCTTACCACAATTCCAATTGGATTTGACTCGATTGTAGGAGGCATACTACCCACTGGAAGCTCATCATCTATGTAATGTCTCTGTACAATCTCTCGTTTGAATTCTTTCTTTCCATGACATACAGAACATCCACAAACAACAATTTTCTCAAAGTATTCATACCATGTATTATATTCCAAACCAACCTCTTGTTCAGTGCAATCATTTGTTGTGTCTGCAGGATCCATTGTCATATCATCTTCCACCCACTATCCTCTACGTGATTTAATAGTTTTAGGTCCACATCCACGTACATACATTTTTCTTTTGCTAGTTGAATGCTCAAGTTCTACATTTTCTCCAATCTCCATCTAAAATAATCAACAACATGCATTAATTTCTGACAAGATTGGATAATACACTATAAAATTTAATAATTTCATGAAAAAACATGGACGTTTCACAAAATGCCATCAGATTAATTTTTCCTAAGTTAAGTCAAAATTAGAGTACCTAATGTCCCATGTCATCCATTGTGTCCTCATTTGATATGGCACGATATGTTTGCATGGCCTCATCTGGCTCCTATAATACACAACATAGTCAATAATGTTTATTATACCAATTATATTGTTTCAATGAATTTTCTATGCAACAAAAAACCTCACCTTAGTCACATTTTTGACATATTGATATCATGTTTTGGAGTTGATTTTTTTTTTTACAACCCTAGGTATTTACATCGAGCCAAAATTTCAACAAGAAAAGTATCCAACATCCCTATCCCACATGGCCATCCTAATTTTCAAACTTTTCCCTTGATCGTAGAATCACATTTAATCACCATTCTTGTGCATTTTCCACCAATAAGTTTGAGCTCAAAGGCCATATGGAAAAAAGAGACGTTATCTCTTCTATGTTGTAGCATTTGTGAATTCATAAAGACCTTCCTCCTTTGGTTGAGGTTGCTTTTTATTCTTACCTTTATTGTATCTGCAGATTTTGTTGTCATATCCTCTTCCACCCACTTTCCTCTCTGTGATTTAGTAGGTCTACGTCGTCCATGTCCTCTTTCCATGGTCTCTTGTGGATCCTGTTACACAACAATGACAATAAGTTTTAGCACACCAATCAAATCCATTATCATCTAATAAGTTAGGGAAAATATGGCCACAAGTCAAAATTAGCTTGGGATCAAACACCAATACCATACCAATACCAATACCAATACCATACCATTGCATACCAATACCAATACCATTGCATGGAAATGGTATGCATATTGTTAGGGTCCTATAAATTATAGGAAGTCTAATTATTCAGTTTCTATCTATTGTTCCTCGCATGAAAGCTCCCAGATTTGCCTGTTTTCCTCGTATGGATTTGTCCCTGTTAGTGTCTACCAGTCCTTCCAGTCACCAGTGATCAAATATGATCTTACCAATTTTTTTATAGGGTCATTAGGTCAAATTGTTATATTTTTCAAATAAAATTTGACATGTGTTGTTGATTGTCAAATGAGTCTTGAGTCATGTCCTAAGTGTCTAGGTCATTACTACTCCCTCCACTCATCCAAGTTCAAAGAAACATACAACAAAGTTGTCATTATTCATCCATAAGGTTTTAATCACTCTCAATAAGTAAGTCAAATATTCATCACCCTTATCACGACCATTTTCCTTCTCAAAATGATGAAATTCCTCTCCTAGGGTTCTATGCTGCGTTTTTGGGTTATCTTAGTGTTTGCATCATTTCAGTGACAAAACCCTAGTTTTCATGTTTCAACACCCTCATTCATACTTCATACACCTCCCCCAAACTTTTCCCACACTCACTTCCCCTCCCCCAAACTTTTCCCACACTCACTTCCCTCTTTCCCATCATTTTCCCCATGAACCCTAACCAACGTTGCGTTTTTGCCAAATTCTAGGTTAGGACTGTGTTTTAGCCTTTTTTCCCACTTTCCCTCACTCATTTCAAGTGGTTCCACCACCCAAGTTTCTATAACATTACCACCTACCCCCCTAAATTTTCTCAAGAATTTAGGAAATCCATAACCCATCATTCCACTTCATTTTCCAAAATGAAGGCACATTTTCCAGAAATGTCCTTTTTAGTCACATGTTTGCAGAGTATATTGTGGCCCATAAGAGATGAATATTGAGAAAATGGAGGAGGTTTTTGTTCATAAGAGGACAAAGTAAAATAACCTATATCACTGTTTACACAGGTGTTATAGGGTGAGAGATACATTCACATCTTCACAACTTATTTTTCCGATCATGCAAAGTCCTGCTTTAGACATCTTTTTGCAGAGAATATTGTGACAAAATGGGAAAGTATTTTTGAACACTGGAGGAGGTTTTTGTTAAAAACATAAGAAAGAACAAAAAAATATCTCGGTTTTTTAAAATTTATTATGGTTAAATATATATCATCTCTTCTTTGACCCCTAGTTTTTAGAGAAATTTTTGCAAGTTTGGGCAACAATGTCATCTACAGAAGTGTTGCGAGCCCAGGCTAAGCTTTTTCCTGGAGGATTCAAATTCAATTTTCTCAACATGAATGAATATATTATGAAGTGTACATCTCAAATATATCACTGGTGGGCCAGGTCAGTATCAATTTTGCAACAAAAGGTCAAAAACATGGTGAAAAATTGCTTTATGCCCCTGTTTTCACCCAGGCACTATGTTTCTAGACCAGTTGTGGGAAAATTAGTTTTGTGATGTATTGGAGTGGAAATTTTTTTTGTTTAAGGGTTCAGGAGTATAGTAGACTTTTCCCACACTCACGAGTATAGTAGATAGGTCAAATTGTTATATTTTGCAAATAAAATTTGACATGTCTTGTTGATTGTCAAATGAGTCTTGAGTCGTGTCCTAAGTGTCTAGGTCATTACTACTCCCTCCACTCATCCAAGGTCAAATAAACATACAAAAAAATTTCCATTCTTCATCCAACAGGTTTCAAGCACTCTCAACAAGTAAGTCAAATATTCATCACCCTTCTCATGGCCATTTTCCTTCTCGAAATAATGAAATTCCTCTCCTAGGGTTCTATGTTGCGTTTTTGGGTTATCTTAGTGTTTGCATCATTTCAGTGAGAAAACCATAGATTTCCTATTTCAACACCCTCATTCATACTTCATACACCTCCCCCAAACTTTTCCCACACTCACTTCCCTCTTTCCCATCATTTTCCCCATGAACCCTAGCCAATGTTGCGTTTTTTCCAAATTATGGGTTATGACTGTGTTTTAGCCTTTTTCCCCACTTTCCCTCACTCATTTCAAGTGGTTCCACCACCCAAGTTTCTATAAAATTACCCCCTACCCCCCTAAATTTTCTCAAGAATTTAGGAAATCCATAACCCATCATTCCACTTCATTTTCCAAAAATCTTTGAAGGCACATTTTCCAGAAATGGCCTTTTTAGTCACCTATTTGCAGAGAATATTTTGGCCCATAAGAGATGAATAATTAGAACATGGAGGAGGTTTTTTTTCATAATAGGACAAAGTACAATAACCTATCTCACTTTTTACACATGTGTTACAGCGTGAGAGATACATTCACATCGTCACAGCTTATTTTTCTGATCATGCAAAGTCCTGTTTTAGACATCTTTTTGAAGAGAATATTGTGACAAAATGGGACATTATTTTTTAAATCTAGAGGAGTTTTTTGTTAAATAAATACCAAAAAACAAAAACCTCTCTTGGTTTTGTAAAAGGTAATATGGTTAAATAGATATCATCTCTTCTTTGAACCCTAGTTTCAGAGAAAATTTTGTAAGTTTGGGCAAACCTTGCTTTCTAAAACCTTTCAGGAAACTCCCAAATCATTATTACACTCAGATTTTCTTTCAAAATCACTGTGTCCTTATTATTCAAACCCTAAAATCCATCGTTTCCATCCAGATCATCTGGCTAGGGTAATATCCTTCAACAAATTTCATGGAGAGTGAAAAGAAAGAGCACAAGGGAGGACATCATTCAAGGTTTGAGCCATCCAACCTGAGAGAAATCAATGCTTCTCCATTTTCCAAAATATGTTTTAGAAATTCTTGTTGTATGGTTTTTTGTGAGAAGATCCAAGAGGTTGGATGTCATGTTCCTTTGACAAGCCTTTTTGCCCACAATTTCAACATAGACAAGGATGCCATAGCAGGTATAGAGTTCAGTGTTTCAACAGACATTATTTCTTTAGCCACATGTATCCCAGATCATGGTGAAACTTGGTTCAAGGGCATGGAATTAGACCTTGATGACTATAAATTGTTCCTAAAACCAAATGTCAGAGATGCTCCTAAGCATGTTTTTCCTTTCAGACATCTTCTTGACAAGTATGCTCCTTTGATGAGGTTGATTATGAGATATTTTACATGTGAAGGGAGATTTTCTAGATTATACAGGTATCATGTCAGGTTGCTAATGTGAGATCGGAAGAGCGTCGT
>CBVK0100352083.1:0-21571 GCA_900067695.1 Picea abies
TCCGGTCTTAGCCCTCAGGAGCATACCAGGTCCACTGAACCTTTAAAATATTTATGACCTGATTACAGAGTTGCTTTATCTTCTAGTCCAGTATGCACACAACTGCACTTTCAAAGTGCCTTCTTGCTCCACCTGAATGACATTCCAATCAATCACATGATTATCATCAGGTATATACTTCTTGAGCAATGATGAATGAAATACATTATGAATAGTCATGGATGTAGGCAATGCAAGCATATAAGCTACTAGTCCAATCCTTTCTAGAATTTCAAACGATCCACAATATCTGCCTGTCAACTTGGAACAACTTCCCAGCTTCAGGGAACTTCTATTGGCTTTCACCTTCAGAAAAACATGATCACCCACTTTAAATTCCCTGTGGTTTCTGCCTTTGTCTGCATAGATTTTTTGTCTGTCTTGGGCAACCTTCAAATTCAACTTTATCTTGAACAACTTCTCTTCCATTTCCCTGAGTAACTCTGGTCCAACCACTGCCTTATCATATGGGTTGCTTCAACTTACTGGGGTGTTTCACTTTCTGCCATAAAGGGCTTCAAATGAGCTCATCTTTAGTGACACTTGATACCCATTGTTGTTTTTTTGTTCTGGGTGATCCTCTGATGAAATCCATTGTCACCACTTCCCACTTCCACTTAGGGATGGTTAATGGCTGTAGCAACCCAGCTGGGTGTCTATGCTCAACTTTGACCCTTTGACATTCCAAGCATTTGGATATGTACTCTATAATTTCTTTCTTCATGCCTGGCCAATAATATTGGCTCTTGATTGCTGAAAATATTTTTTGGTATCCTGGGTGTCTCGCATAAGGCACATTATGCATCTCTTTTAAAATCACACTCCTCAATTCAGGAGAATTGGGTACATAAACTTTGTTTTTGTACAAGAGAATTCCATCAATTCTCAACTCATAATCTTCATCTTTCTGCTGCATTTACCTTGCTGCAATTTAGTTACCATTTCCATGTACTGCAAATCAACTTTTGTAGCCTCAGAAATTATGCCTTTAAGATCCATATGATACATGCTAATGGTTCTAGCATGAAATTCATGCACTCTCCTTCTGAGTGCATCAACGACCTTGTTCTCATTTCCTTTGATGTTCTTAATATCAAAGTCATATTCATAGAGGAATTCCAACCATCTACTCTGCCTAACATTCAAAGTAGGTTGATCAAATATGTACTTCACACCATTATGGTCTTTCCTCAACTCAAACCTCTTTCCCATGAGGTAGTGCCTCCACTTATTCAAAAGAGTGCACTATGGATGCCAACTCCAAATCATGAGTGGCATAGATCCTTTCATGCTCTTTCAATTTTCTGGACTCGAAACATATCACAAATCCTTTCTTACTAAGGATTCCTCCTATTCCTTCTTTGCATGCATCTGTGCAAACCACAAAATATTCATTCATATCTACGATATTTAGAATTGTAGCACTGGTTAATAGCTGCTTCAATTGCTGGAAGCTCTTTTCACATTCTTTTGTCCATTGAAAATTCTTCCCGTTCCTTTGCAAGGAAGTGATGGGGTGAGATATTCTCAAAAACCCTTCAATGAACCTTCTGTAGTAGCCATCTAGACCCATGAAGGATCTGACTTCTATCACATTTTTAGGTGTTTTCCACCCTTTAATGGCCTCAATCTTTTCAAGGTCCACTATTATCCCTTCTTCAGATATGATATGCCCCAAATAGTGAACTCTATTTTGATAAAATGAGCACTTTCTCAGTTTGGCATATATCCGATGTTCTCTTAGCACTTGCAACACCATCCTAAAATGATGCTCATTCTCTTATTCGCACTTGGAATATACAAGGATTTCATCCAAAAAGACAATGAAAAACTTGTCTAAATATTCTTGAAAAACACCATTCATTAAGCATATGAAAATAACTGGCACATTTGATAACCCAAATGGCACCACTGTGAACTCATAATGACCATACCGTGTTCTGAAAGTGGTCTTGTTGATGTCTTCCTCTTTAATCCTTACATGATGATATCCCGACCTGAGATCTATCTTTGAAAATACCCTATCATCCTTCAACTGATAGAAGAAGTCATCAATCCTTGGTAAGGGATACTTGTTCTTTATAGTCACTTTGTTCAACTGTCTGAAATCGATGCACAATATTAATGTCCCATATTTTTTCTTCACGAACAAGACTAGGGCACCCAAAGGTGACACACTTGGGTGTATATACCCCTTCTTCAGAAGCTCTTCAAGCTGCATTTGCAATTCCTTCATTTTTGGTGTGTTCATTTTGTAGGGAGTCTTTGACACTGGAGGTGATACATGCGTCAAATTTATAGAGAAATCAATTTCTCTCTTTGGGAGTTGTCCTGGTACCTCCTTGAACACATATTCATAATCTTCTAGGACTGCATAATCCTCCATATTTGGAACCTTATCCTTAGATGCTTCCTCTATATGGGTTGCAAATATTTGACAGCCCTTCCTGTAACACTTCTTTAGCTGCATTGTTGAGATTTCCCGAATAGTAATTTCCCTGAGAATTCCTTGGACCACCCTCTGATTTCCTTCCTCATACAAGCAAGTGAATTCCTTGTTATGGAAGTCTAATAGGGCATGATGTTGGTCTAACCAATCCATACCAATTAGGCAATCATATGATCCCAAAGTCAAGATGTTCATATCTTCCTTCGTACTCTGTACATTCATTCCCACTAGACATGATTTAACCAACTCAACAACTTTCCTCTTAGCTCCTGTAGCCAGCTGCACTAGCCAAGATTTCTCATGCTTGATTCTTGGCAAAATAAATATTTCCACAACTTTAGGATCTACATATCTATGAATAGCTCCTGAATCAATTAAAATATTAAGGGCATGGTTATTGATCATACCTTCAACTTCAATCATGTGTGATTGAAACTCAACTTTCTTGTTGTCCAGGAATGCATAGATCCTTGGTACTCTTTTTCCCATGTCCTCTACCATTTATACTTGTTGAACATTGTGAACAACTCTAACTTTGTCACTTCTGTGAAGGCAATATCTATATCTATGATTTTCTTTACAACCCCAACATTCCATAGGTGTCTGCCTTGGCCTTTGCCCACCTACTTCAACCATCCTGGACTCTCTCAAAACTAGTTGTCCTTGAGGAATATTCCTGAAAAAATGATGGTTTGTTCCCCTTTTGCCTTTGATCCCTTTTAAACTTCTTCTTGTCTTCCCAAGATTTTTGGAAAGTAGTCTTTCATTTTTGCTGATCATATAAGAATTTTTCTCTCCTTGTGGTTTCTTCCATAGTTTTAGGATCATCATACTGGATCTTTTCACTGATTAAATATGGAAGCCCACTCAAATACATTTGAATCATAATTGTCTCGTCCTTGATGAAGGGGACATACTTCAACAACTCCAAGAATCTTATTTCATACTCATCAATGGACATACTTCCCATCTTGAGTTCAAAGAACTCTTTCATTTTCTTGTCATAATTCCTCTTAGTTAAGTACTTCTTTTCAAAATGCCTCTTCAATTCCCTTCATGTAACATTCTTCTCCCTGATGTCATACATTTGCACAAGCTGATCCCACCATATGGATGCCTTTCCTTTTAGCTGATAGATCAAAATTATTCATTATGCACAAGAAGAGTAATTCTATAGTTGGAAATATTTCCTCATTCCCAACAGCCATGCCTCAACATATTCATCTTTCTTGTGCTCTCCATTGAAAGTAGGATGTTTGATCTTATTCATTTCACCCTTCAGTTCATCCACTTCAGATCTCCTATCATTTCTAGTAGGAGATGGACTTGAACTGTTGTGTGGCCTCATTTTGGAATGCCTTCGGGGGTGATGGTGATGTATGCTACCACTTCTTCCTCTTCTTTCCTCATCAGGGGTCCCGTGACTTTCTGATTTGTTGGATCCACTTTCCTTATTCAATTTCTTTTCAATTCTTTCTAGGTTCCACATCAACTTCATATTGAAGTCTCCATGTTGCTCCTTGGCTCTGATAAGCCTTTTGTTATCTTCCTCGTGAATTTGGACATCCTTCTGCAAATTTTTAATGATTTTCATCATGCTCACTTCCTTATCTATTTATTCTCCATGCCCATTGGAGTTTGTTACTTCAATTCCAAAATGGAAATCCATTCCTCTAACTTCATCCTCTGAACTGTAAGCATCCCGTGCCTCCTGAATTTTTATGCACTATGTAATAATTTGGTTCGATTATGACAATCGTTAACTCTACAAAATGTGAAGTCAATCGAATTGTGTTAGGCTATTAGACTTAATAATTATCCAGAGTAACTTAAGCAATTTGATTCAACAGAAGAATATTGGACACCATTTTCGGTGGGTCTGTGTCAATCAAGAATCCCCACGATTCTATCTCTAAGCCCTGTTATGTTATACAATAATTCATCCTTCGGTGCTAGCCCCCTTTTTTTCAATCCTTAACTCGTATGTGACCATGGTCATGACCAAGTGCTAGTAGTTGGGTGCTTATCTGGAGCCTTGAAACTTCAGGGCTTTGGAGTTTCATAGATTTCCTTTACTACAAACACCACTGAACCTGGTACGGGCAATTTCATGGAGGATGGTGGATCTACGGTCCACTTTCTCTATTAATATCTACAATGGATAGGAGCTTCGAGTCTCCAGGCTTTGGATATTTCTAGAGCACATCAAAACCAATCTCCTGGAGTGACACATTGGTGAACTCATGATGTGGGAGGGGGGGGGATCAACGGTCCTCGACTTCCTAGAATCCAACGACTGATATTTTACTTTGGGGTTCTAGGATTTCCGAGGATTTATTCTTCCCATTACGTCATGAACCATTTATTTCGGAGTGTTAAGTCTCTGAACCTTCGGATCTGATGCCATGCATCCCCTGTGAACATCAGGGGTCCCACTAACCATGCTCAAGAAGAGTACCATGTGTCAAAATACTAGAAGTGGATACATGGCCCATTATGACGGGTGCCATGTTTCATGTTCTGACTAGCGTTTCTATCTTAAAAAGGTTTCATCTCACTAACACGTGGCACACATCCCATGTGTCCACATCATCCCTGGTGACGTCAACAGGACACGTGACTTCAGGACTTCAGGCTTTGAAATATTTTACACTTCCATTCCTCAAATATCCTGAACTCCGAACTTCTGAACTACTTTATCTTCCGGGTTCCACATCGTAGAACTTTCAACATATAAGGTGGTGACACATGGTCCCACGTGTCGAATTTATTTTCGTGCAACAAGATTGTCAAATTTCCATTCTGACTGACACATGGTAGGACTAAGGAATTCCACGTCACCCTGGATGAAATAATCGTGCCACATCACTTTGGGAATTTGGACTTCAAAAGGTTTTACCTTAGCATACTTTGTTTCTCCTAAACGTCGATTTTCTGAACTGCTGTGAGATCTACGGATCACAATCACTTGCACGCAAATCTGACGGCTGAGATCTATTTTTCATCACTACGCCTTACCTATTGATATTGGCTTAATCTAACGGTTATGTTATTTCTTCGGCCAATCCAATGGTCAAGCATTTCTCCCCAGATATGTGGTGTAGATCCTCTTCGAAACTTTGGAACTTTAGGCTTCAACCTCTTTTCTTATAACACATCAACTTTTCCAAAGTCGCAAAGTCCGAAGGACTTAGGGATTTAAATTTCTTGCACCTTCTCTAGATCTGACGACTGTGAAGGGTCTACCTTCTCTCGAACAGATCCTACGACCCAATTTCAAACCTCACAGCCCAACAAAACTATTTTTGTAGCTTCTTTCTATGTTTACATTCCATAAACCGTTATACCTCCTAAGCTTCATAACACGACCAAGGTATTCTCTTGGCACCCAAGGATGCTCTAAACTTCAAGTTTTGTCCCTTTTGAAAACAATTCACTCTGATTCTTTGTCTCATTAACCACTAAGATGGCCCATCTAGGCTCAGTGTCGAAACCATGGCTTTGATACCATTTTGTAACATCCCCAGCCACCCAACAAGTTGGGCAATGCCACAGTGGAACATATTTCTGCTCTGATACCATATTGTGACACTCCCAACCTTAAACCAATAGTCCAGGTCACACCACCCAATAACTTTGTGGAAATAATCACATATAAAACTTAACAGGAAAATAGAGATAACATTTGGTATTCACACACACACACATATAATGCAATCAAACATACGTCAATACTCTACTCATACACCTGTTCATGTGGAAGAAACATTAACACATACATGCAACATATATACACATGCATTACTCATTAATTATAATACAAATAAAAATACAAATACACAACATACAATGAACAAATATTTGGTACTTATCTTTTAACAGATCACCACCAACTACATGCAAACCTTCCATGAACCTCCCAGCCTTAGACCATGCTACTTATCATGCTCAGCAGTGGGTCACCCCCGAGTTGGGACTAAACTCCACTAGGTAAAGGATTCCTAGGCTTGGCAAGGACAACAGGAAATTTGCATAAATCAATAGGAAGGATTTTCTCCCAAGATCCAGTTACGCCCACAGCCTATAGACCCTCATTCTCTGAACGCTTGTCCCACTCGAGGAGTGTACACCTTCACTATCATAATTCCATCGGATGCTACACATCCCTTTCCTTGGGATTCAACAACAGGATGGACTGGAAGTCTCAGAGTACTATAGCTACTATGGGACTCCCTCTAGGAGGAGTCACATCCCCAACAACCTCTCTCACCTAGAGAGAGTTTCTCACAGGCTTGACAACCTTCTTCTTCAATCCAACTCTTATTTCAAATAGACATGGGTGATGTCAACAACAGAATTTGGCTAACGCACAGGTGATGGTAAAAACCAAAAACAGGTAAGTACATAGAATATGGAAGCAAGCCATGCTCATCTAAGGAAGTGCATTGGCAGCAACAAACAACCTCTAAGACACAGCACGAGCTTGGGAAAATATAGGTGCGTTGGGCTTCACAGGAAATACACATGATAACTCAAGTATATCTGCAGGTTCCAACAGTGCATGCACCAATGGGGAGTATGGATGAATTCTAGAGTGGCACCATCAGGAGCTTTGTGAGAATGGTGATAATGGTGAGAATGGTGAGGGAACCCCCTTCAAGATGACTTTCCCCACCTAAAAAATGCATGCGCCCAGGTTGACACATGTCTTCCTGAAGCTGCATGAGCTCCACTTAACACTTATTCCCTTTCCCTAGGAACTTAGGACAACATGGTTATTGTCAAACCTTACCTTCTAGGAAATAATAATATAATATTATTCCTTTAGGGGTAATCCCTCTATCTTAGCCCCTATTCCAACACACTTAGCCCCTTCCCTACCTAGTGGAGCTTAGTCCCCCATAACTATTTCTTCGTGATCGGTCTACACGCAGTGATGTAATTTTGTTAATGATGTGAGTATTTACATATACAAAAATCAGGCTCATTGGCCTTAGCATCCGGGCTCTTTGGCCTAATAAACACATTAGTCTTCTAGCTTATAAACACTTGGCTCACCAACTTGTAAACATAATTACAATTTAGTAGGGGCTCGACCTTGGGGTGTTACAATTACACACTGAGGAGTTTGAGGGGTTCACCATGGCCATGGAAAATGGATATATTATGACATGCTTCAATATGGTCCCAGACCTAGAGGTCAAGCTAGGAAACTACACCCTAACAGATACCTTTTACGTAGTTGACCTGTCAGATACAAATGCATTGTTGGGGGTACAATGGCTATATTCATTGGGAGAGATTGGGTTCAACTATCATATGTTGACCATGAGTTTCATAGATGAAAATGGGTCGAGATTAGTATTGAGAAGTATGTCTACAGGAGCACCTAGAATAGTATCAACGAAAAGGATGGAGTGGATATTCTTCCACAATGATATAGCATATGAAACAAAGTGTTTGATCACCACCTGGAAGGATTCAGAGGGCAAAGAGAATTACTATACATAGATCAGAGAGCTTTTGAGTTAGTATGAGCCAGTGTTTGGGTCGATACCACTAGGGAGGCCACCTCACAGGGGGTTCGAACATACTATTGAGTTGGATATAGGGGTTACACCTATGATCACCACACCCTATAGAAACCCCAAGAGATTTAAGGATGAGATCGAGAAAGAAATCAAGGAATTTCTTGTGATGGGGCACATCATGCCCATCATGAGTCATTTTTCTTCTTTAATCATACTGGTACTGAAGATAGATGGCACATTGAGGATGTGCATACACTAAAGATCCTTAATAAGAAAATGATCAAGAACAAGTACCCCATTCCACGCATAGATCAATTAATGGACAAGCTACATGGGGAAGTTTTGTTCACCAAAATTGATCTACAGTTAGGATATCATCAGATCAAAACATCAGAGAGAGAGACATATAGAAGACAACTTTCAGATGCCATTTTCAGCACTTCAAGTTTTTGGTCATGTTGGTTGGGTTTACCAACACACCGGACACTTTTCATTATTGCATGAATCACATCTTCATGGGGCATCTAAGGAAGTACCTTTTGGTATTCTTCGATGATATGTTGATTTACATTAGGACATGGGATGAGAATTTGGCACATTTGGAAGAGGTCTTAAGCATTATGAAGGAACAATCATTATATGCCAAGGAGTCCAAGTGTGAGTTCATGATAAGGGAATTAATGTACTTGGGGCATATCATCAGTGAGCATGGAGTACATGTTCATCAGGAGAATATCAGGGCCATTATGGATTGGCCAACACTTAAGAACCTCACAGATATGAAGGGATTCTTTGTGTTATGATGTTACTACAGGCAATTTGTTAGGGAATTTTCACATTTGGGAGCACCACTCACAGATCTAACCAAGAAGGGTGATTTTCAGTGGATGGATGATTCACAACAAACTTTTGAGAAAATGAAGGAGGTTATGAGCACATGCCATGTTATAGCCCTTCCATATTTCTCTCAGTTGTTTGTCCTAGAGTGCGATGCATCAAAGGTGGGGATTGGATAAGTTTTGATGCAAGGGGGCCATCCCATTGTGTTTGAGAGAAGGAAGATCAATGATTTAGAGAGACTCTATTTTATTTATGACAAGGAAATGATAGAAATCATGCATGCCTTAAACCAAATTCAAGAAGTATCTGGTGGGTAGAAGGTTTGTAGTGAAGATTGATCACAACAGTCTCAAGTATTTCTTGGATCAGGAAGGAGAATGGGCAAAGAGAAAGGAAAATCAAAATGGGCAAAGAGGAAGGAAAATCAAAATTCTGTTTCCAAAATCCAACTCCTATCTCCATCTCCAAAACTCAAATTCCATTTTGTTTTAAATATGCAAATTTTAAAAAAATTAAGAGAAATGACAAAAAAAAATACCATTGAATCCAAAAGATCAAGTGATGTCCTACAAATGTCCTTTAAATATATGAAATCTAATGCTCCTTGGCAAATCCCAACATCATATGTATGTATTGACACTACAACAAAGCCCATGTTGTCCCAACATTGTATGTATCAATGTTACAACCAGAGCAACATCATGCGAACATTGCATATTATGATGCTAAGACAAATATAATGTCATCTCCACATCTTGTAGCTTCATTCTAGTGTATTTTGGCATCACTATAGTGTTATAAAATGAAACATCATGCGGACATTGTATATTTTGATGCTAAGACAAATATAATGTCATCTCCACATCATGTAGCTTCATTCTAGTGTCTTTTGGCATCACTATAGTGTTATAAAATGCATCGTGATAGAGGAAAATTTACCACTAATAATTATAGTGAAAAGTTAATCAATATTACTATATTAATTATAAATATAGTGAAAAGTTAATCAATATAGTGATATTGATTATAATTATAATAATTATTAAAAATTAAAAATTATAATTAATATAATTAGTATTAAAAAATTATTATCATTACTTAAAAATTATTATTATTATTTATAATTAAAAAATAATAAAAATTATTGCAACAACTAACAAGGTATGTGGTAAAATAAAAATAAAAATAAAAAGTAAATAAAAAGAGTACTGAAAATAAAAAAATTGCAGTCGAGAAGTATGCGCACTCTACGATTTGATGGGCATTACTGGGAAGCCACCACATAGAATCCGAAATTGAACTCAATATGCGTAGGAAGAGGACACATGTGCATACATTGAAGCACGATATGCACTCTAGTTCTTATTTCTATTCTGATCGACTCTGGTTCTATTCTGATAGACTCTGGTTCTTATTTGAGTTATGTTTCCCCTCAAACTGTTGAGAAATGTAATTTACAACAAGTAAAACATGCTAAATTTTGGCTGGTACAGCTAACCACTAGGGCAAAAAGGAAAGTAACAAAGGTAATACCAACATGCCAATTCGTTGTGAGTGGGATGTCTACCCAAACAACCTTAAACATACTTCCTCTAGGATCCTATGACATGTTGATTTGCATGGATTAGTTGGTTTCCCATTAAGTCAATATGGATTTTTATAATAAAACCTTCTAGTGAAGATGATAAAGGGGAGAGAAGAACCATACAAGGAATTCAAAAGCATATCTCAGGGATACAAATATTATCTCTTCAAGTGAAGAATTATTGCGGAAAAGGGTGTCCTTTGTATGCAATACAAGTATTGAACTATGTGGAGGACCGTAAATGAAGCCTAGAAGGCCATCCTATATTAATAGAATATAGAGATGTGTTTCCTGAAGAGGTGCCAAGTCTGCCTCCAAGGATAGATATTAATTTATCAATAGAGCTTGTACCTAGAGAAGTGCCAATGTCTAAAGGACCTTATTGGATGAGTACCCCAGAGCTAGTTGAGCTCAAATTACAGTTGAAGGAGATGTTGGACAAGGGTTATATTCAGCCTAGTGTCTATGCTTGAGGAGAACCAACCTTGTATGTGAAGAAGAAGGATGGTACACCCAATTTGTGCATATAATATAGACAACTTAACAAAATGGAAATTAAGAATAAGTATCCCTTGCCAAGAATTGATGTATTATTTGACCAGTTAAGGGGTGCTACCATATTCTCCAATATTTATTTGAGATTAGGATACCATCAAGTCTAAATTAAGGATGAGGAAATCCACAAAACCTCCTTTAGGACAAGGCATGGGAACTATGAATTTGTGGCGGTCCCATTTGGCCTTACCAATGCACTAACCACCTTAATGTGTTTGATGAATAGTGTACTTAGCAAGTTCTTGGACATATTTGTATTAGTTTTTATTGATGATATCCTAATTTATTCCAAGAATAGGGAAGATCATGAAAAACATCTCAAGTTAGTACTCCAAGTACTAAGAGAGCACAAGCTCTATGCAAATCTTATTAAGTGTGACTTCTTCCAAAAGAAATTCCACTACTTAGGCTATGTTATTTTTTGTAAAGGAGTGGTAGTTGACCCTGATAATATCAAAGCCATCATGGATTGGAATTTGGATTACACCAAAGGATGTAAATGATATTAGATCCTTTATGGGTCTAGCAGGATACTATAGGAGATTCATAAAAGGGTTTTCCAAGATTGGTCACATAATCACCTCTCTACAAAAAAAGGGATTTAAATTTCTTTGGAAAACATAATGTGAGGAAAGTTTCTAGCAGCTGAAACACCTCTTGACCAATGCCCCAGTGTTGAAAATTGCATACCCAAACAAGGATTTCCTTGTGTGAACCGATGCCTACAAAGAAGGAATCAAAGGATTCCTCATACAATAAGAACGTGTAATCTATTATGAATCCACAAAATTGAATAAACATGAAATAAATTGTGTGAACCATGACCTAGAGTTAGTTTCCATAGTGCATGCTTCAAAAATGTGGAGGAATTACCTCCTAGGAAGAAAAATTGTGCTCATGACAGACCATAGTGGGTTGAGATATTTATTTGAGAATCCCAAACTAAATGCTAGTAAATCTAGGTGGATGGATCTCATCGATGAGTTTGATTCTGAGATCAAACACATTAAGGGGAAACAAAACAGAGTGGATGATTCCCTCAGTAGGAGTATGAAAGTAATCCACTTAGTAGTTATAAGTCCTTGTGAAACAGACCTCAAAGGAAGGGTTAAGAGTGCACAGGAAGTAGACAAGTTTTTCAAAATGGTAAAAGTGCATTTAGAAGAGGAGCCCATAGGGACAAAGTATGATGGTTACCAACTGATGAGTGATGGCCTGCTAACTTACAAAGGTAGGTTGTATATCCCAAATTGTGATGACTTGAAGAGGTTCATCATGTATGAGATACACAAAAGACCATATGTGGGTCATCTTGGTTATTAGAAAATGATCACCATTAGGAAACTATTTTATTGGCCAAGGATGAAAAATGACATAGTTGATTATTTAGATAAATTTTTAGAATGCCAATAGGTTAAGGTAGAATACCAGCACCGAATAGGTGTGTTGAAACCCCTGCCTATCCTAGAGTGGAAATAGAAAACTATCTCCATGAACTTTATCACAGGACTACCCAAACTAGCCAAACAAAATGATGTCATTATGGTAGCTATGGACAAGTTGAGCAAGGGTGCCCACTTCATTTCGGTACAGTCCAATTGCAAGTAAATAGATATTGCCAACATATTCATGAAAGAAATATTTAAGTTGCAAGGGATGCCTAAGGAAATTAAATCTGATAGAGACGCAAAATTTACCTCAGAATTTTGGATCTTTGTTTATTGGTTGTGGAAAAAAATTGTTGTTTAGTACAGCCTATCACTCTCAAACTAATGGGAAAATAGAGAGGGTAAATTGAGTGTTGAAATAAAAGTTAAGGATGCATGTGATGCATCATCCCAATAAATGGGATGAATATCTACCCCTGGTATAATTTTCCTACAACAATGGTTACCAAGAATCCTTGAAAATTAGTCCTTTTGAGGCTCTCTATGGAAAAAAATGCAATATCCCATTCATCTGGGATAATCCAGTGGAAAGAATTACACTTGGTTCGGATATGTTAATGGAGCTAGAAAAACAAGTAACTCAAATAAATAAAAATATGAAAGTGGCCTAGGACAAGCAGAAGAGCTATGTATATAGCAAAAGAAGTCATAAAGAGTTTAGAGTAGGAGATTACATGTATCTCTGAATTAAACCCAGAAGAATCTCATTAATAATGGGAACATGTTCCAAGTTAGCACCCATATTTTGTGGGCCTTTTGAAATTATGGATAGAGTGGGACTTGCAACGTATATATTATCCTTGCTTCCCACAGTGAATGCACATAATTGTTTCCATGTTTACTTGTTAAAGAAATATCTACATGATTATGCTCACATAATTGACTAGTTTGTGATCCAGGTGGAGCCGGAGGGAGAGTTCCTACCAGAACCATAGTGTATCCTAGACAGGAGAGAGATACCTCTCAAGAAAAAAACCATTGCATAGGTCAAGGTGTAGTGGAAACACTTTGGTCCCAATGAAGAAACTTTGGAAATGGAGGATTCCATGAAACAAGGATACCCATTTTTGTTTTAATATTGTATATAGAGTTTTAGCAGAATATAGAACATTGAAGGTGGTGTTCCTTTCAGGGGGAGGGGATCGTATCACCCCCATTTCCCCAACTCTTTAAATATAAGTATTATCATGACAAACTATAAAAATATTTTCTATGAGATCAAGGAAAGACAATGGAACTTGATTTATTTTTTATTGTACATATTTTATTTTAATGAAACAGTGAAATGTCAAGCTACTACTGAAGGTATGGAATTCATAGGTTACGATCGTCGATGTCATGAGAGGAATGGTGCAAGAGGGAGGAAATCACTGATTGAGATTACTCTACCAGGAAATGCCTTGTCTAATTAAAATATAGTAGACTTGAACTATCCTCATCCCTAAAAACCGATTAACAATCAAGATAGTAGTTGGAATAGTTCCCTTGGAAATTAAGGAAGGATGAAAAAAGTACCATCATAAAAGTTTTGTCCCAACCCACGAAGTCTTGAGGGAGAAAAAAAGAAATGAAGGGCACAGGGACAAACAAAAGACATGTGGATGGGAATATATCGCAGGGAAGTTGGGGATATATTGGAGGAAAACTTGATGGTTCAAAGAAAAGAGAATATAC
Organism: Picea abies; assembly: GCA_900067695.1. Taxonomy (NCBI): domain Eukaryota; kingdom Viridiplantae; phylum Streptophyta; class Pinopsida; order Pinales; family Pinaceae; genus Picea; species Picea abies. The sequence goes on from CBVK0100352083.1 coordinate 14,122, forward strand.
AAAAATTGCAAAAACTCTTGGAGAACCTTGAAGAAAATCCTCTCATGACATCGTACCTTGGTTCAAGGGTGGTTGGTTGTAGCAGATTTTAGCGCGCTCTTTCCTACATTTGGGTGGAGAGAGGCTTACCTTTTAGTAGTATCCAACATATCTCATTTTTTGTATATAAGTATCTCATCTATATTTGTGTATGGATTTAAATGTGTGTCTGGATGAATGAATAGCATGATACTTTTGTACATGAACACTCAACCTATGAGTTTAATTGTGTATTTTGGAGATGTCCTCTAATTGCATATAATATGTATCTAGATGAAAAGTCTTATATTATTGATTGCATGTAGTCCATGTCTTATGTAATATAATTACAAGTATATGTTTGTGAGAAATCTTGTGTGACTAGTAATTAGGGAAAGTATATGAATTTATATGGTTGTTATGCATATGTATAATCCTAAATCTCTGTACTAACTTGAAGGGAAATATGTCCCTACTTACTGCATGTATCATTGTAATCCTTTTTCATATGTATATATTTAGATATATATACCATTTTGTGTATTCATGTACATCATCGTGTTGGATTCCCAAACCTAACAAGTATTTTGTGAATGGGGTGATGCAGAGAGAGAGAGAGACCCTGGGAAATCATAGAATTCCTTATACAAGTGCAAGGTCCTTGAGACTCAACAAACCTTTTGAAGTACTAAGAGGAAACATTCTTGAAAGTGGATAAGTCCTAGAGTGGAATATTAAGCTAGAGAGGAAACCCTAACTCTCCTTGGAGGATTGTAATAATTGATTTAGCAAGGTGGTAAAATATGGGCCTTTTAATGGCCCGCGAGTGATATTTGACCTCAATCGTCAATCTAGGAGGGTGGAGAGATCTTGACACTCCATCAGAGAAGGTTGTAGCACCTGTATGGGGGGAGTACCCCGAATCAATGAGGGCCATTGGATCGTTCGACAAGTGTTCCAGGTGATCTTGTGACCATCAATCTCGACCATAAGTGTTTCAGAGGTCAAACTATCAGAGTGCTTGTGCACATGGTTGATAAAGGACTCCAACCGATGGACCTCTGAGAGTGAAAACTAGTCATTGATATATCATAGAGAATTCATGGGAGATCGATCATTATATCCATTTTGGTTAACACAGTCTGGGTCCCATGGTCATAATAACCCTGAACACCGAAGTGCATGCGTCCCGAAAGAGAGAGTCTGAGGAATTATTTGGACCACGCACTAGGGCCAAACCCACGATAAACCTTCGTTGTAGATTATTGTGGGTCTCATGTAAAGGAGACTGAGAAATGAGGTGACATCAACATGACGTTCCATGATAACAAGGATACCAGCATGTCCAAAAGGTACATGTGTCAACTTTTGATTGAAGGAAGGACCAAGGGAGAGTCCCCGTTGGATCGTACCTTGGGACAGGTGTCATCAAACTTGAACCTCTAGATCCAAGAGATGGAGAAATATCATCTATCCTTTAGAGTAGGTTGTTTATAGTCGTCATAGATGCCGGAAAACCTTTACCCTGATGGGAGTACCGCAAGGCTTAATTTGGTCCATTTATTAAAGGGAAGCCATTGCGAGTGATAATCGTTGATTTTTCTTGGACCCTATCGCTCCCCTTGGTGATTTTGACAGTGGGAGGTGACATCAAGTCCACGTGTAAATGAATGGTCATGCCACCTGTCGTGACCTCAGGTTGAATGATAAGATGGTGGGGAATCTATGTGAGTGCCATGTGTCTCACCAACATGGAAACCCACGTGGCTTGGGGTTGACAAGTGTTACCCTAGGAGTGGTCCTAATTCAAGGGTTATACGAGAAGGGGGTTGGAAAACCATAGGGTTTCATCCTCATATCCTATCCATTAGATCTCTTGGGAGAAGATCCTCACCATCCATCACAAGGGGATATTTAGAGTGGATCATGAAGATACGCTGTGATGGAAGAAATCTGAGGAGAAGAACTAACAATCAGTGTGGTAGGATAGGAAGAACTCCGAGGAGGAGATATGACCGTTTATGCATCAATCTAGGAAGAAATATGAGGAGAAGATCTGACCCTCGATGCGGTAGGATAAGAAGAATATCGAGGAGGATATATAATCGTTTACATGACAGGGCAGGAAGAACTCCAAGAATAATATCTAACCATTGATCTGTCGAGGATAGAGGATCTCTGAGGGGGAGATCCTGACCATCCATTGCAATGAAATTTTAGAAGGGGTCATGCTGAGACACTCTAAGGGAGAAGCTCCGATAGGAAATATCAACCGTTGATTTGTCAAGGTTTGAGGGACCCCACAGTCGACCTGGATCGTTGATCTTTAGTTGAAGGTCTAAGAAAATGATGTCGATGACATCGTGTGTCATGAGGTGAATGGTGTCATGTGTCAAGCATAGAAGGGGCCACATGTCATAGTGATTTATCACCCATGGGTGAGATTCTAGGAGGCATATAAGTGCCACATGTAAGGTGGCGATAGTTCTACATGTTACACAAAGATGGTGTCTTGTGTCAATAGGATTTGGTGTGTGGAGGAAACTTTTTCCAGGGAAGATCTAGACCATTGATCAAGAGGGAGGCTATGATGAATAATCGTCGTTAGTCAGTCATAGGACCCACTTTCTTGAATATGAAGGGTTATGGGGAATTAATAACCCTCATACAACCGATAATCCCCGACACAATCCTATTCATCCATCACCTGAACCTTGAAACTGTCCAATCTATCAGAGGAGGGTGTTGCAAAAATCAATTGTCAGAGTGTGTAGGGTAGCCTATCCTGGAATCCCTTCGATGGGATGATTTTGATATGCAACACTCGAAGTGGAACATGGCGGATACTACATGCATGCCATGAAGCATGGCACGAGCACCAGGAAAGACATATCAGGGCCACATAGGAGGATGAGTGTGATATTAATCCAGATGGATGACACATGGTAGTGAGGTGGCCATAGCTTTTAGAAGCCATAAATTTTGATCCAGAACTCACTCTTAAGTAAAATTATAGTCATTGGTTAGCTCATGACGTGAGGAAGATGACAGTTTCATCGAAAATAAGTTTTGAGTTGGTTAAGGGGAACACAATTTTAATACCCCATTCCTTTAAAATCCACTTAGGGGATTGGGTATGTTACCTATAACATCCTATTTGTCTCTAATTTGAAATGAAGAAGTTTGCAAGGGGGGAATATATATTGTTAGTTTGCATATTTTTGAATCTCCAAGGGTGAAATTTAAGTCCCACCTACTAGAATTGAACATGAGTGAAACCATGATTTTTGCAGGGTACTCTCCCAAAAACATTTTCTATCTACATAAGGTCCATATATGTTAATGAAAAATATTTCCTTATCTAATTATCTAGAAATAAGAGAGGTTCTTAGGTGTAATGGGAAGGCCCATGAATTTTTAAGGGTTGAAGAGTCCTTTTTACAACCCATGATAAGGCTCCCCAATATTCCCTAGGAATTTATAGAAGAAAAATCCCAACCTTTTAAAAGGGGATATAGGACATTGATTGATGTATCACCATTCAATATATTTTTTTACAAGAAAATAATTGATGGGTTGAGGGTATGAGGGATTAGATATCCCTCTATAATTCAGAGAAATAACAATCATGAGGAGACCCCTTCATGGGTGTTTTCTCTAAGGGACCTTAGTAAAGAACATTTATTTCTAGTTCTTACCTCTGCGTTTGCTTATTTTTTAGTGAGAGAAAGAAATATTTCCTACCTCTCTAAGGAGGATTTGTGTCCCTGTCTTCTACAACCCATCGACCACCTTTAGTATCACCAAGTAGTTTTGGGTCTCCATGGGGTTTTGAGTGCATATTGTATTTAGAACCTTTAGAAGGATAGGAATTAGTTTGAAAATTCAGTTTTGCATAAGGAGTGAAAGGAGGGTCTCGGGGCTTGAGGGTGGTAGAATTATCAATAGCCCGATTTAAATCATGGAGAGGAATAAGAGTCCTGGACTAGAGAGGAAAATCCCCAAAGAGACTAGATAGGAAATCCTTGGCTGAGACATCCTCTGGGTGAAGGGGTAATGTTTTCCAAGAACCAAAATGTATTTCATATATAAATAAAAAGGGAACATGGGGAGGTAAAGAGATAGGCTTACCCGAGAATTTGATGTCTTTCTTTTCCATGGCCCAGGATTCTCCCATATTCTCTTGAGAATCTACTGCCATAGCTAAAGTTGATTGATTAATTATTGTTGAGGTATTCACCTTTTGATATGGGGGTGGATTAGACTATACAGGAGCCTTCTATGTTCTAATTCCTTTTTGAAAACATATGTTTCTTCTAGTAGGGAGAGAGAATTATTTTTCTAAATTTTCATAAGAGTGACAATGTTTTACTTGAAGGGAATTCCCTCATAATCCAAATCCTGACAAAAAATGGATATCTCCTTCTTTATAGTAATGGGTTCAAATAAGTCTTTTGATAAATTTAGGCCCATAAGAATACAAACCATTCCCTTGTATCATGTAGTCTTGAATGAATTTTCCAATTCGTAAAAGAATCCTAATTCATTCCAAATATATTTAAGTAGATCTTCTGACCACGACATCAAAGGAAGACCTGGGACTTTGACCCATATAGGGACTAGTTCCAATTGCTTAGAATTTGTATATAACAAAACTTTCTATTTGTTAAAAAAAAGGGAACGAGAGCCCCAATTCCACCTCAACTGAATAATTTAATAGTGTCATCCTCAAATCTCATAATCCAAACTATCCATCCCTTGGCGGCTTGTATCCAAGCAAATTGGAAAAATTCTCAGAGGTCAAACCTTTTAGGGTTTTGAACATCATTATTTTTCTAGCAAAATTTCCAACCACGACTGAGTCCTCCATGGCCATAATTACATGGAGTTTAATTCCCTCCCCCAATTCTATATTGATATCCTCCATCTTTCACTTAACAAATTTTCTATTATTCCTATAATTCCCAATGCCTCTCATTCTCGTCCTCTCCTGTATAGCAGCCATGTCTTTCCTAGATGGAATTCCACTCGTAAGATATCTCAATAACAATTTATCAATGAAACCTCCATCCAAATATCCTCCACATAGATATCCAAGGGTGAGGCCACACGATTACCTATAATCATTTCAAACTTAGCACCATCAATGTTGTGGGTGGAATTGGAATCCTAGTAGGAACAAAGATTTGGTTGATTTATGTCTTTAGTGAAGGAATAGATGAAAGAATCCTCCATGAATCTATATCCAAGGAATCCATTTGAAACCATCACATAGTGATTATCCAATGAACTCAAGATGATATGAGGTGAATTAACTATTCCATCAGTGAATGTGGCCTTGGATAAGCAATATCACGAATCATGGTGTCTAGGACATCTAGGGTTTCTTCCTCTAGTGACTTATTGAGATACTATGTGGAAATAGAATGGGTAGGATCAAGGTTCCTAGATAAAATCCTTGGTGCTACCCATATCTAGTGCCCTTCCATAGGGTCATCTGAATATTCGACCACTTCTTCTTCCATATCTCTATGCTTACCACAAACCAAACCAGGGCTAGCTCTTGTAGCAATAATACTACAGTTTAAACTTGAAGCCCTAACCACAAAGTTACCAGTTCAAATTGTTTTATTTTCCTCTCTATAGTCATGCATCTATATAACAAGTTAAAATCGTATCAAAATAAATAACAAGAAGCGTATCAAAATTAATAATTGTAACTATATATTATGTATTACCTTTATATATTTTTATTGTGTTGTCTTGGAGCTCACTTCTCATGCATTCCTTTCTTTGGTGATGCTCCTAACTTCTATGAAATTCTTAGACATTTTTTTTAAATACGACTTTGTAAACATCAAATGGTCTTTGTTTTATGTCTAGTTTGGTCTCCTTCCCTCATTCTAAAGCATGTTGATGTGCTCATTGAATATGTTCAAAACCAAAAAAAATGAAATAATTTATAAAATTTGATGACGATACATATTGAAATATAAAAGGTGAAAGATGTAACTCAAGTGAGTACATAAAAGAATAATTCGAACATATTTCACCTGATATGGTTTTTCCTCTTGATAGTCTTAAATAATTTATAAATAGCCCATTTTTTATCATATTATACATTTGGGAACTTTCTGCATAGATGTTGTAATTCTTTATGTTTACTAGCACTACTTATTTTAGTCCACTATTTATGGTATTCTTTTGACCACTCTCTTGTGATAGTGTCAAACTTTTCATTATGGAAAATTGTGTCGCTACCAATTTTCAAAATCTCTCCTTTAACATAAATCATATATCATCATAACTAAGTACCTCTTTTCTATCTATTGTTGAGGTAGATCTTCATCTGGGTTCATCACAATGTATATGCATTGTGCTCAAACATTTATATGTACATCATAAAATGAATAAGTGCTATAAAAAATATATTATATTGGATTCAATTAGGCTATATAATTTGTTGAAAAATGTAGGATAACTCATGCCATAGTTAACATGTTCGTATCTACAAAAAACCAAGACTCTTGAAACTTTCTCCCCACTCCACCAAATGTAAGTAATCCATATCTATGTCTTTTCTTTATGTTTTTTTATTATACTCTTTATAAACACTAATTTTTTATATCAAACATTTTGTAACATAAAATAGTATATAATATAATAAGTAATGATTAGAATTATAAATGCAACTCTTTATAAAATAAATAAATATTTTCAATATTATATAACATGTATAAAGTATGCAATTAAACTCACCGGGGTCTTCTTATTGTTGCTTTCATTTATTACTATTATTTGACCTTCATTTTCCATGTTCCTTTGTTTCCATACATTTAGCATTATCATATGAAAAATCTCCACTAAACTCCATATGAACTATTAAATATATTACAACAATACACTATTAAATACATTATAAAATCCATGGATGAAATTATGGGTTTTAATTGTCATCCTTCTTCACACACTCTAAGACAATATTTGCATAGTCGTTCACTATTAAATACATTATAAAATCCATGGATATATATATGGATGGATAATTCAAGTGGATATCTATCACATACCCACTACCATAATCACAGTTTTCGTTGATTTCTGCAGAATTAGAGCCCCCGAATTACCTATGGAGGTGATCAGAATCTGGACCAGAGGTCAAATTTTAGCTCAAAAAACATCGTTCTTAGAATTTCCTCAAAATGAACGAGAGCATAGCCCTCATAATCACGAACCCAACGCAACTCGTTTCGTTTCAAACGGACATCGGGAGTGAGAGATATCGCGATCTGTTCGAATCGCCAAAAAGGAAAAAAGAATGGAATGCTGACTGGGCAGTCCGTACGATGAGCGTACGATGATGATGTGGCAATTGTTTATTGGTTGATTGTTGGTGAGTTGGGTTTTGACACGTGTCTTGTACCTGGCGAAT
>CBVK0100352084.1:0-21570 GCA_900067695.1 Picea abies
TTGCCCCCTCGAAGAGGCTTATTATATGATATTATCTCTTTTTCAAGGCGTGGAGTACTTTTCTTGAGGTTTTTCTATGCTATATTGATGTTTGGTTCTTAACAAAACAAGGGCACATGAGAGATTTTGTTTTCATTGGTAGTCATTATAATTAGAGATGGGTCAAATTCAGTGGGATTTTTGAGAGAAATGACTTCATGAGGGTCAGGGGAATGAAACTAAGCAAATTATGCAAAAATATTTTTTGGGGGGCGAAAGTTTTGAAGTGCCCAACAGTCGATAGAAGTATGCGAGGTTGTCTTGTGGAAGGTACACCAAAGCATTGTTAAAGGTGTGGAGGTGTTGGTAGGGTTAACCTAAGAAGGTCCAATAGTAGAAGTGTCATATCTGGGTTGGGGTGAGAAGATTTCAGGAGCCACTTTATGCTCAACAGCCAAGTCCCAAAGAAAGGCCTTGTCCAAGGAAGAACTCTCAAACAAATCAACTTCATGACAAAGATGCATTAATAAACTAGAATTGAATTTGATAACTAATACCTCTTATGGGTCATCGATATGTAGTTGGATGCACAATTTGCAAAATATGTCAATGTATCCCTAGATGGACTGATTGACAAGTTGTCAGAGATGGAATCATCTCGCAAGGAGGTTTTGGCGATAACCCGATGGGTAGAAGCACTCTCTAAGAGCCTGGCATAATCCATTACATGTTGTAATGTGTGGTTTCTGTGTCTCAACCGGGTATCCTCTGTCCATGACCTAGGAATAATTATATAGCTGAGTGTCCTACCATGTCTTCACAATTCCCTCGAGTTGCAGACCAAAAATCTGAAGCTTCATGTCTTCTATCATATCTAGGCATGTATGAAAGTATGTGGAAATACTATGAAGAAAAGTGTTGACATTATCACCATTCATTTGGCCCGCAAACTTATATAATTGGAAGTGTGTATCGAGCTTCATGGGTGTTGGAGCTATGCGTTGTTGCAAACTGAGTAGATCTTGGAGAGCCATCGTTAAATCATGAATTGGAGCTCTGGTAGTGGATGTGGAATCCTCTATAGATGGCTCTCTTCATGGTGACATAATTTTTTATTCACCATGGATGTCAATCTGTCACTGGATGTTGCATTGAAAATCACTAAACTCCTAAGTGCACTGAGAAGGAACTTGGTACACTTAAGAGGGCATGTGGAGAATGGTGAAAGATGAATGTGCTGAAAGCCCTAAGGAGGGCATATTGGAAGTCCTTAGAAGGATGTCTGGCTCTGGAAAAAAAAATTGTTGGATGGCCTCTCTTATGAATTTTGTGGTTGAGCAGAAGCTGGTTTGGATCTAAGCTCGGATACCAATTGATCCACAATTCTATATGCAAAATTGAAAATGAAACAACATATTAGAATGACACACAAGCATAAAATGTTGCACAATACAAAAATACGCAGAGAATGAAATAGAAAAACCATTCGAAGTAATAAGTAAATGACCATTGATTGTATTTCATCAATAAGACACCCTTTTTATTAAACTAGGCATTTTTTGTTTACAACAACAACAAGATACTTGCGACTTTTGTTTCTGACTGAAAAGCATTGTTTCAGTTTTTATTAATTAACTGCCTAATGAACTAACATGCTAATTATTTATTAGGAAACATCGTGCTCAACTAGATTGGCAAGGGAAGATTAAAATAGTACTTATTGACAATATGCTAATTCTCTCCTACTGGTTGGTGAAGGAAGGTGGACCTCCTTCTTGGTGCCCCATCAACCAATATTGAAATTCAAAAGGTGGATTTTGAGGCGACCATAATGATATTTGAGTTATCATGTTGTTAATATAGAATTTTAAATTTATTTTTCTTATCCATAACTCCTCCGTAGGATTTAAACTTTATGGAACCTCTACCTTGATCCTCTTTGAATTTAAAAATTCATCCATTTGACCAAAGAAGAAAGATAAAACTAAATGGGGACGAGGAGTCTGATTTTTTAATATGGCATGATTTGTTGCTAACCATAATTTCGAGCAAACATATTTTCTAGACACCATCCAAACTCTTTTAAATAGGGATTTATATCAAAATGAGCCATGATAAAAGGAACCCCATTTTCCCAACAAGGCCTTGAGAGAGGTGGGACATGATACCCGATGGAGCACTTATGAACATAAAATATGCCATACTTATTTGGATAACTCACATTCCAAAAACAAGTGCATCTAGAAGATTCCAAATTATGTCGACACAAGGCACAATGAAAACAACCCAAGAAACCTCATTTACAAATATTCTCCTCGGTGAGAATTTTCTAATGGGAAACAGTATAACAAGAGAAATTTATCTTTGAGAATCCATCATTATGCAAAATATTTTTCCAAACATTCAATTTCCCAGGAAGGTTTCTCTGATAGAGAATAGCAACATATTCTCTAATTGAATATCCAAATTCTCCCCATCCTTGACTATCCTGAGTCTGCAAATGAACCAGTGTCGCACCCTTGAGATTTATTAATAGGGATGAGACCAAGTCCTTGATATGGAGAGGAATGTATCCCAAATCCCATCCAAAGCATGAATAATATGGATTCTAACTAGATAAATCATACAAAAAGGAATTTTTAGAATTATCTAGCCATATTATAATGGGAGAGAGGGAGGCATATTGAATTGGGGGAAGATTCCCTAGGATATTGTCCTTCTAGATATTAATGCTCCTTTAATTTCCTAGCATACAAGTGAGAGATATTTGAAAATTAGAAAGATAAGTATGAATGAGATTCCAAATGTGAAAACATGATAGTAAAACAAGGGAGAGATCAAGGCATCTCCACCTATCCCTCGAAAACTATTTTTCAAGAATGACCCTTTTCCACCATTCACAGTCTTCTGTGACCAACCTCCACCAAAATTTGCAACTGACAACAATATTTACCAATCTTCGATCTCAAAGACCAAGACCTCCATGATCTCTTGGTGATCTTACCAGAAACCAATTCACTAGATGAAAGCGCTTCACATTGGATTTTCCTCCTTGCCAAAGAAAATTTCTAATTTCTTGCGATAAAGATTTTTAAACATTTGTAGGATCCAATAATGAGGAAAATTAGAAGATGAGAAGTTTTGAGAGAACAAACTTAACCAAAAACAACCTTTCTGTTGGGTTCAACCATAAGGTGCCCCATTTCTCAATTTTTCCTTTAATTTTCTACAAAATGATTTGTCGAGCATCCACAAGAAGCAATTGGAAGAATATCAACATTCCCATATATTTAAACGATTTCCAACTTGTCGAGAAAAGGAATTAAAAAATATTGGCAATGGACATCAGAAGTGAGAACTTACATTACATGCATACAATTGAATTTTGTTATTTTTTATTAATCCACCCAAGACCTGAGTGAATTGATCTTTAAAATACTTTTGAATCTAATAACTATAGTTCTTGATGCCCCCCCAGGAGCAACCTGTCATTAGCAAATTAAGAGTGATTTATCCTTTTAACCCATCTTGTTATCCAAAAACAAGGATTGATCATGATCTTCTTTCCCATTCCATTATTTGATTCAATGCTCCAGCCATTAGAACATATAATAAGGGAGAAAGAAGGAATCTTTGTTGAAGGCCCATAGAGGCTTTAAAAAAAACTGTTGGTCAATCATTGATTAGGGGTTCTATCCACAAATTACTAATACAAGAGCCAATCCATGTTATAAAATCCTAATGGAATCCAAATTTCTTCATGAATTCTATAAGAAATTTGTGACTTACCCTATCAGAAGCATTGGCCATATCAATTTTGATTATCATACTTTTTTCCCCGTATGAATTTCAAGAGTGTATGACTTCCTGCACTAGAATAATATTATCCCATATCTGCCTCTTTTCCATAAAGTTTCCTTGATTTGGGAGGATAAGATTCCTTAAGAGAGGTTTGATCTTGTTTGCAATGATTTTTTCGATAATATTGTATGAGACATTACATAACAAAATGGGTCGAAATCTATCAAAGGAGGAAGCATTCTTATCTTTTGGAAATAAATCCAAGAAGGTCGAATCAATGGCCCCTCCCATTTAAGAAAATATGTGAGCATATTGAATCATTCTTATCAGGTCAAAATTTATGATATACCAACTCTTTTTATAGAAATGGGTTGTAAATTCATCTAGCCTAGGGGCCTTGTCAAGGTTAAATTGATTCAGGGCTGCCACAATTTCCTCCTCTTTAACCAAATTAGTCAGTTCCATATTATACTCATCTATAACCAATAAAGGAATGTGATAAATAAATTGCCCACATAGATCCATTTCCATTTCTCCATTCTCTGAGTAAAGGGTTTCAAAATGTGCTAATGCATCCCTCTTAATATCTTTGAAAGAGGATAACACCTCTCCCTCCTCAGAAGTGATTTTTTATACCTTGTTTCTCCACTGTTGTGCCCTTTCCTTCTTATGAGATAAACGGGTATTTGTATCCCCATCTTGGAGACACAAGATTCAAGATTTCAACCTCTACATTTCCTCCTCATTTCTCAATGACCTTATATACTTTTGGTACATAATGTTTTCTTCTCGGAGTATAATGGGAGAGACTTCATATTTCTCAATACTTTCATATATGGATGCTAGCTTCTACTAATTATCCTTTACTTCCTATGTCGGTGAATAGAAATTTTATTTTTCCTAGATTTTAAGAGTTTCCTTAGTGGCTTTGATTTTTTTTCCCAACATAAAAATAGAGGAGCCTGAGATCCATTGACTCCAAGTGTGAGACACCAAAGGAAAATATGATTTATCTTCCATCCATAAAGGATTAAATTGAAAAGGGATAGGGCCCAAATTGGCTTCTGTCAAGAAACATAAGAACATGGGGTAGTGATTTGAACTAGCCTAAGGGAGGGTAAGAGAATAAATCATCCTAGGGTTTTCCAGAAATGAACCGTGTACCAAGAAATTATCAAGTCTTGTAGCAATATGTCTCGAACCCGCTCTTCTATTGTTGCAAGTGATTTTTCCTTTACTGGTATGAGTATTAATCAAATCCAAGTGAGAGATGAGATCCTCCATATTCTCCCTGAATGTATCTCAAACTATGGATCCCCATTTCTTCTCCTTTTGATGAAGGGTGGTGTTGATATCTCTTGCGATAATACAATTTTTCCCAAATACTAACTCATGTATTTCTAACACTACATCGGGAAACATTTTAGTTTTTCTTTTTAATTATTTTTCAAATAAACATTAATCATATGAATTAACATACATATAGGAAGGTGTAAGAGGTTTACCATGACCCAATGCACTGATTCAAAAATCCCTTCCAATTGAAAGAGATCATGCTTTTAAAGGGTACAAAGACCCCCTGAAGCCCCCCTTGCACTAATCTCTACTCCTTTGATTTTTTTCCAAATCTAGCTTAGTTCCTGAAGGACAACAACGTCCCTCATTTTGGTCTCCTAGATCAGAAGGATTTCAGATTTCTCCACTCTAATAATTTGTCTCTATGCTTATGTTTTCCTTTCTTCCCAAACCTTTGCAATTCTACGAGAATAATTCCATTATTTACCCAAGGGTTCTTTTACCCCACCTTTTGAGGGATGAAAATTGCTTTGGGCCACCCATTTGGAAGGATGAGAATTTTCTTGAGATTTCCCACCCTTGAAATCTTTCTTGAAAGATCCATCCAAAGTGGTTTGATTTATGAGTTCCTTATATCAATTGTCTTCCTCCTCCCTTCTGTTTTTGTTTGACCGACACCCTATTTTCCTAGATGTTTTATTCTGTGAGATGTCCCTCTCTGACTCGTCCCCATATTCCTCCTCACTACCTTCTTCAAGAATAAATGGAATGGTTGACTTCAGTCTTGATATGTTTTATCTGGGAGTGGGATCACCATTCTTAGGGGAGGCAATGGACTGCTCTTATAGGGAATCACTTTTCTCAATTGAAGTCTTGTTATTTTCATATGTTTCAATGCCAATATCCTATGATTCTCCTATTTCTGCCTCTAAATACTCCAAAGCTTCATAAATATTCTTACTACTCTTTTCCTCACGACCTCCCCCAACAACATATCTTGAGGATTTAAAGGATTTAGGGTTAGCTCCTTGAGTTTTTTCCAGTTGTTGAAGAATTATCTTTCTAGGGGCCTTCTTTCTTTTTGGTTGTTGCCACTATTCTTTTACCCTTCAATAGACTTATCATTCTTTGATTTAGAGAAACTCTTTGCAAAATTCCCATATTCATGACATGCTTTACATTTGAACGAGAGTTTTTCATAGTCCACCTCTTGGATATGTCCAATTGTCAAGGGTTAGATGAATATCCTTAGGCAAACCATTTTCTAGATCCACTTCCACAGAGATCTGGGCACAAGCCTAAAGTCCTTAGATCCACCTTCAGAGAGATTTGGGAACAAGCCTGAAGTCCTTGGGATTTAGTGTGATTGTTGAAGCTTCCCAGTGTATTTCCAATTCTTCTCAGGGTTTCATCATTCCAACAATGCAAGGGGAAAAATAGAAGATGAACCTAGATGAGATATCATTTCAGGACTAAAATCAGGAGTCCACTAGTTCATATATATACCTCTAGTTCCCATAAAATAAGGTTTGCTTCTAAATATGAGGTCCCTATCCACCTTGTTTTCGAACAGATAAACGAAAAAATCCTTGGTGTAGAAGGTTGAAGACATTTTCCCTTGGATCCGAGGTTTTCAATTTTTCACTCATAGCTCGTTGAACTGACCAATCAACCCATTTTTAGCAAGCCTGAGGGTGAAATTTCTAGAAGTTGTCCGATGAATAGGGGTCTTCGATATCTCATCTATCTTTTTGAAAAAACATGAAGGCATGGATTTAGCATAATTTTTGTGAGAATCCACCAGGGATTGGAACATAGCGATGTCATATGGGGTGGGCATAGGTGAAGGGGGTGGATCCCCCCTCTCCAGCCAAAGTCCATGCATTGAAGATCCATAATCAAATGCCTGAAGTCATGAAGTTATGATTAAAAAACTTAAAAGCGACCATTAAATGACTAAGATAAAAGCCACAATTACTTTCAAAGCTTTATTGAAGATCGATAATATTTTTTTCTTGATTTTTACTTTGATAATTGTTTGAGGCAAGAAATTTTGTCATGGTGAATAATTTTTTTTTTAAGTTACAAAATATTTTATATTTATATAAAATATGGATGATGATGATGATGATTATTAACATCCACTAAGAATTGGTCTATTAGACCTTAAGAGGGTAAGTGATTACTTGTGATTCTTTAGAATTTTGTTTCTATGCTCGAAAAGAATTAAGAGAAGCTTTCCAAGATCACCATACTTTTGTTGGTTAAGATGTTAGGAAGCTTGGCAGTATGATAAATATTTTGAAAATGAGATCTAATATGAGTATAGGCTCGACAATCTAAGAGAAAGTGATTTTCATCTTCAACCTTTTTAGTGTCACAAAGGTGACACAATCTTTCATTCGATGGTGTTTTAGGAATTGACCGAGCCCAGTTTCACTATGGAGCTCGTGAGAATTCGTTCTTATCTTAGCGATGCTTATTTTTTTCTTTACACTTGGCAAAACAAATAGATAAGTTTGATCTTCTAGATTAGGGTTGATTACATCTTTATAATACATTAATTTTATTTTTTCCTCCAACTCTTTATCACACCACATTTTCTCTTTAAATTTTTACTGGACATTTTTTTTAATAGTATCTTTTTTCTGCAAAATGGTTTCTTCCATTATTCCTCAATAGTTTAGCCAAGACCAGGCATCTTTATACCATCCTCTCTTAAGTCGATGATAGTTATAACATAATAATTGAATTGATGATTATAAACACTTAAAATTATAATCATCAATTCAATTATTATGTTAAAAATTGTACTCTTAAAACATTTTAAGAAATCCGCCTAAACAATTTTATAGTTAATTTTACATATTTTTCCATAAATAATATTATTGTAGGTAGTTTTTAATTAATTAACAAAAGAGTAATTTGAAAACAAATTATGCACACATATAAATAAGAATAATTTGAATATCAATTATTGACACATAAATCTTTAACTCCACTTAAAATAAATTTCAAAATATAATAAATAAATTTTAAAATATAACAAATAAATTTTAAAATATAATAAATATTATTTTTTCAAATCAAATAAATATTTATTAATATTTGGAAAAAAAATATGTTTAATGTTTAAACGTAAACAAGTAATTGAAAATATAATGTTTATTGAAGCTCCATATGTCACTTAACACCAAAAGTGTAAATTATTCAATTGCGTCATTATTTCAAAGATGGAGACGTATGAACATTGGTTTTAATTATTTCAAGAACACCTTATCACAATGAAATTTTGTTTTATTTTGTTTTATTTTATTTTATTTTATGGGAAATCAATTGTAACAAATTATTTAAAAATATTTTTTTGAACCTTTTTGAATGGATAAAAGGTTAATTTTTTTTCCATTCTTCTAAACCTAGATTTCTTGAATAAACTCAAAAACTGAATACACAGTAAATGATCAACTAATAATTATAATTTTATTTAAGTTAAAATATAAATATGACTTTATTTAAAATAAAGTATTATAGTGTCAAAATGTCATAATGTTGTTAAAAATTGACATAGAAAAGGGAAAAGAGCATATTGATGTTGAAAGTGATGGAACAAAAATGTTATTAAACAAGTGTTGCATGGCGGCATAGTCTCTGTCGGGTTGAATTGGGAATAAATGCACAGGGATGGAAAAAAGTTGTGGCGGCAGATGGAAACTATAGCGGAGATGTTACAAGCAACATGAAGCACATATGGTATCCATGCAGTAAATGAGACGTGGCCTCTAAAGTCCCATTTATTTTTTGAAAGTATATAATCTATTTTTCTATGTTGAAATGAACAGTTGGTGGTGATAATATAACTCTCCACAAATGTTGGTTCAATGCTTATGAATGGGAAAGCTCCTCGAGCATTTCACTCATTAATGACAATCTCTATGGGTGATGAATGATGAGTTGTTACCAGTAAATCTTACTTATTGCATATTTAGAAGTGCGAAGGTGGCAGGTACGACGAAGAGAAATTAAGGATTGGAGGTTTCATGAATGTGTCAACCCGACGATGTGCGAACGACATTTCATGATTTTGAAATCAACACTCAGAAGGAATAATATAATCCTCCACAAATCTTGGTTTAATGTGTATTAATATGAGATCTCCTCAAGCGTTTCGCCCATCAATGAAAATCTATATGGTTCCTGCACGATAAGATGTTAGAATTAAAGGTAACTAATTGCATATTTAGAAACAAGATATATATATATATAAACATTTTTTTTATTATAGAAAAATGTGAAGGTCAAAGAGATGGGGAAGAGCAAGGAATGAATGGAAAGGTCTAAAAAGCGGTCAAACATGATTCAAAATAGGGTTACAAAGGATACTCAGGAGAGGTGAGTGTCCAATGATCAAATTCTATGTATCGAATTTTTTTATTGCAAAACCTGTAAAACGGAAGAGAGCATGATGGGGCAGTTAAAAAAATGGTTTGTATATTGCATAATTATGGGAAAGTGGCTAAGTATGGAATAGGGAAGCGGTCGGTCGGACTCGTTTTTAGAATTGAGGATTGAAGATTTCATGAACGGACCAACCCGACGACGCAAAAATGACATTACATGATGTTTGAAATTAACACTCGGAAGGGATAATATAACCATCCACAATTTTTGGTTTTATGTGTATTAATGGGAGATCTCGTCAAATATTGGTTTAGCATTAACGCTTGCTAATTGCATGCTTAAAAATAATATCTTGTTTATACTTGATATTTTTTAAATGAAAAGGGTGAGGGAAAAGGAAACAACGATTAGGAATTGGATATTTCTTGAACCCACCAACCCGACGATGCATTCGAAGAAATGGCGAAGTATGGAAAGTGCACAGATGGGATTCAAAATGGGGAGACAATAGTTTCACATGAGACATGAGGACCCAATGGTCAAATAGTATATCTCGAAAGTTTTCAGTGAAAAATGTGTACCATGGAAGAAGCCATGATAGGTAGACTGTAATACAAAAGACGGTATAATTTGAGTCCGGTTGTAAATATGTATATCACAAAATTCAGTGTACTGTTTGTAGGTCACAGAACAATAGAAGTGTAATCTAAAGCCTACCTACCTAGGAATCTGCGGTGGGAGAAGTGGTTGGGTATGGAATGGGGATGTGGTCGGTCAGAGTCGTGATATAAAAGAATGAGTGCAAATGTGAACCTCCAAGTCCGCCAACCTGTGCAACTAAAAATTTTCAGAAAAATGACTAAGTGATGAGAAATATAAAGTACATGGAAAAGAGGAATGAGAATTTGGTTAAATATAGAAGACAAATAAGAAGGGATAATATATTCACATCTGTAATAGATATTACATTTTCTCACAAGATCTTTTCTGCATGTTTCTAGAGAAGTTATATACTTATTGCATATACTTGGAAAGAAGTGTGAAGGTGGCAGGAACATAAAACAACGACTAGGACTTGGAAATTGTCTTAACCCGCCAACCCGACGATTTGCGAAAGAGATTGCAAGAAATGGTCGTGGAAAGTGGTTGGACAAGCTTCAAAAGAGGGTGACAAGGGTTCCCAAGGAGACATGAGGGCTCGATGGTCAAATTGTATTGATTGAAAATTTTGAGTGCATATTGTGTAACACAAAAGAGGGGTTGATGTAGGAGTCGTGAACCCGCAAGTCTGCCAACCCGCGCGACTAGACATTTTAAGAAAAACGACTAAGTGATGAGAAAGATAAAGTACAGGGAAAATAGAAACGAGAAATTTGTTAAGTATAGAAGACGAAAAAGAAGGGCTAATATATTCACATATATAATAGATATTCCATTTCTTGGCAGGATATTTTCTGCATGTTTCTGGAGAAGTTATATACTTATTTCATATACTTGGAAAAAAGTGCAAAGGTGGCGAGCATAGAAAAAAACAAATGGGAATTGAAATTTGTCTAAACCTTCCAACTCGACGATCCATGAAAGAGATTACAAGAAATGGCCATGGAAAGAAGTTAGACGAAATTCAAAAGAGACTGATAAGGGTTCTCGAGGAGACATGAGGGCCTGACGGTTAAATTGTATTGATCAGAAATTTTGAGTCCATATTGTGTAACACAGAAGAGGGGATGATGTAGGAGTCGTCAACCCGCAAGTCCACCAACCCACGTAGCTAGAAATTTTCAGAAAAAATACTAAGTGACGAGAAAGATAAAGTACAGGAAAAAGAGAAACGATAATTTGGTTAAGTATAGAAGACGAAAAGGAAGGGATAATATATTCACATCTATAATAGATATTCCATTTCCTAGAAAAATATTTTCTACATGTTTCTAGAGCAGTTATATACTTGTTTCATATACTTGGAAAGAAGTACGAAGGTGGTGGGCACAGAAAACAATGACTAGGAAGTGGAAATTCTCTAAACCTGCCAACCTGACGATCTGTGAAAGACATTGTAAGAAATGGTCATGGAAAGCGGTCAGAGGGGCTTCAAAATATAATGAAAAGGGTTCCCGAGTAGACATGAGGGTCAGACAGTAAATTTGTATATCGCGAAGTTTTGGGTATTGTTTGTAGGCCATAGAACAATGGAAGTGCAATATAGAGCCCGCATGCCCAAGAATTTGCGATCTAAAAAGTGCCTAGGCATCAAATGGATAGTGGTTGGGCAAAGTCACAATATAGAAGCATGAGTGAAAATGTGAACCCATGAGTCGGTGTTATAGGATAAATCCGTGAGTGCGGACACAAACTGATCTCCCTAGATCCACCTGGATCTAGAACAAAACAGGACAGAATAATACACTTTCCCTAGATCTAGCTTATTGAATGAACTAAGAGATGAGGATCATGAACATACCTTATGAACGCTTTCCTTAGATCTCTGTTGTTCCAAGCTTTGGTCCAATTCTCTTGCACCGTCCAGATCACAACAGTCCAAACCAATCAAAGTAAAAGCAGATTAATATATTCAATAGCTAGTCTATACATATGATCAAGGAATTATGTAATAAAGTGACATCATCGTTATGGGAAAGGGACATATTACTGTATTGAATTAATTGAAAGTGAAACTTACAACCTGATCCTTGATGTCATAGGTCTCCATTCGATGGCTCCTAGCTCTGACACACACACTTGCTCATGCATGAAGAAAATCAACCACTTGTGATGACCTTTGTTATAACCCTAAAATGCACCACACAGGCTTACCTGGCATCAGGCCAACTCATGCCTCTTCCTAGCCAAAGCCATGCTGAACAAAACCTCAAAAAACCACTTAAATCAAGCGACCCGCACCCTAACCTCTCACTAGGCACATTGGACCGCTTGCTGGTCTTCTACTGCACGCGGGTGACCACGGGCTAGCCCACTACAGCCCACGTTTACATAACAAAGCAAAAAATCAGGGAAGTTTCCACCGGAATGAAGAGATTTTTGTCAGTTAACTGAAACTCCCAGCCATGCATGGCTGATAGTTCGCCAAAAACCCTAGCTCCTTCTAGCCTATAAAAGGAGGGGTAGGGGTACTATTCAAGGAGGAAAAATCATAGCAAAGAAACTCTGCCAAATTTCCAAGTCCATTTTGTCCCAACCCTTTAGCCTTGCCTCAAGATTTAGGAGAAATTCATGCAAAAGAAGTTGGAGGACAAAAGAAGAGGAGGAGCCCAGGATCAGGATCGAGGAACGGTGGTCGGTCTCTAAAATCATTGTAAGTTGATTTATATTGAGATTAATGAAAAAGATGCTTTCCCCATCCCAAATACATGAGTCTCATCTATGGTATTTGATTTATGTTTTATCTCTAACCCTCTAGTAGATCAGTAGCATGCATGCGTAGTTTTGTTTTGATTGCAAGAAACTTTGTAGAAGGAGAAACAGCAGCAAGGAGATAAAAACTCAACGGAGGATCTACTTCAACCGTCAATAAAAAGGTTAGTTGATTCTTCCTCTGTTTGCCTGAGAAAAAGGGTTATAGGTTTGGGTAGGAGGTTAAAATTTATTCTTGAAGGGTCATGATCTGCGTACAAGTTTAAAGCCCTAGCTTGTTAGTCTGTAGGGTAGAATACCCCACAACAGAATTGGTGACTCCACTGGGGAGAGATTTTACTCTTAGGGTTTCCGGATTTGGTTAAAGATTTTTTGGGTAGTTTAAAGAAGTTCAATTTATGTTTCTTTGTTTATTTTGTTGCCTATTAGGTCAATGCTAGCAGGGAACCTAGTTAATCAATACCTGTTTTCCTTGACTGACGCTTGACATTCATTCTCGGGACACACAGAGGTACCCGCGGCCTGCAGAAACCCTGCCCGCGGGTAACCCGCGCCCTAACCTTCTACAGCCCGCGGTTGGCCGCTTGTTGTAGTGGTTTCAGTAGCGTGTAGAGCCCAAGAAGCTTAAGAGGCAGTCTCCTCTTCCCTGTCAGAAGTTTATCTTCTTAGGGGGCTTTCTGGATCCTGTCTGGGTTCTGATTTGTTTACTATCTTGCTTTCATTCTGCCTTGTTGTTTTGGATATTCTTAGCATTTGTTCTCTTTTTTGCAAATTTTTCGTTTTCTGTTGAAGTGCCAGCATCCAAGCCTTTCAGAGACCCTGGTTGTCAATACCAGAGGCCTCTTTCAGGTCTGGGCTGCCTATGTTAGATTTTTTCTCAGATTTTATACCTACCCGCGGGCTGATTCAGTTCTGAGCGTGGATACCCGCGTGCTGTTTTAGCTCAGCCCGCGGTTGACCGCGTGCTTTCTTGGTGACAGTCGCGGGCCTGTTTGGTAGCTTTTCATCTTGGGTGGGGAAGTCATCCCCTCCTATGGTGAGAAGAGCTCCTCTCAGGGGCAGAGAGTCTGGAGCTGCACAGTCAGCAGGTTAGGGCATCTTATCCTTAGCCTGTGTTTGTTAGTGGATGTTTTGATAGAAAAGACAAAAGAGAAAAAATATTTGATTTATGGTTTTTAGGCAAGTGTTAGAATTGGTGCTGTTGCGATTTATTTGTTGCATTTTTGTGCTCTGATTCTGTTTGCGGTCTGCACTTTAAGCCAGAGGTTTTTTTTTATTCTCTTGGTTTTGTTCTTGTCATCATTTTTCCTTGTTGTGTTATTTTACAACGAAAAAAATATATATATATATATTCCTGTTTCATTTTCTTCTTGGTTTGAGGATTGTGTTGTTGCATCAGTAGCTAGGAAAGAAGCCTGTTTTGCATAAGTTTTTTGCAGTGCATGTTAAGTATAAGTAGCTCGCAGATCTGAGTGAAAATCCTTCATATTTGCTGCATAAAATCTTAGTAATTTTGAAAAGAAAAGAAGTCTTTCATTGAAAAGTTGATGGTTTTGCATTTCATCAAAAGTTTTTGTTTCCACGCATTTTTTGTGCATTTTTCTTTGAGTCTTTTTACACACCATCAGTTTCACTTTCGCACCTTGTGACTTAAGAAGCCCATTAAAAGCAACGCTAATTAAAATCACATAGACTTTTCTGTTTGTAGGGTGCATCCACTAGCTCAGGAATAGGGCCTTGGAATAGGTTGGAGAGTAAACTCTCCAAGGCCACCCAAACTAAACATTGGAGTCTGTCACTTAGGGAGTGTAGAAGTCCAGTTACAAAAAGTTATTCAGGACCCCCCTCTAACACAGGGGATAAACACGAGGTCACGTAAGGAAAGGCAGCGAAGATAACCCCTCCAAAGCTAGACCGAGCGTTGTGGAGAACACATATAGAGGATCTGTTAAGGGATTCTGATGTTTGCACTTGCCACAGAGCTTCATCGGTCTCGAATCCATTTGAGGTCCTCAGTCGTCTTCTGAAAAACTTTCTCTCGATACCCTTGACAGGTTTCGGGCTTGATACCCTTCTCATTGTGGTCTACTCGACTGCCGATTGTACCTGCCTGATAGTTGTTCACGTGATGGAAAACTAGTTTCCTATCTTCTCTAGGGACATACACAGGTGACTGCGGGGGTATACCGCGATACCTAGGACGGACATCGGACCAACGCTTTGCAGAGTAGAACCGGAGGGTGCTTCCGTATTCGATTTTCACTTGCACCGGTAAGGTACTCTAGTGTTGGTTGTTGTAACTGTTCTTCCTACTAATATAGTGCTTTCTTGATTTATCTTTTAGGGTTTTTTTTTTAGTGCGTGTTACTATTTGTTCATGTAGAATACCTTAGCGTGTCGTGAATCTTCTCACACAGTGGAGGATTCAGAGCTCTACCGGTCACGAAGGCTTATGGGCCTGCCGCCGGTTATACTGGAGCCACCCCCGCCACCATTGAGGCGGAAGCTAGACCATCAAGGGTCCTTCGAAGCAACCGGGGATTTTGATCCCAAACAACCCCCCAAGGAATCGACTGCCAATCTTGGATTGGTTGAAACCTCAAACACTGATACTGGGCCAGACATTATTGTGCCAATTCAATTTTACGAACGCCTATCAGTGCCTAACCCAGTTATGGAACAAATCTCTGGGAATTCTTCCATTCCTATCACTGTTGTTACCACAGGAGAAGCTTCTCCTAACTTGCCTTTGTCGGCAATCTGGGCCACCACTATCTCGGCCACAACTACGTCGCACAGTGGACCGACCACATCTATGGCGGCGACCACACCTCTTTACACACCTAGTGTGACAGGTGCTCCGTTTTCATACGATATGCCTAGTTCAAGTACCAGTCCTATACTCACCTCCTCTACTTTACAGACTTTGGGTCTGGGGGCAGGGAGCTCTAACGCTCCTTTGCAAGGTCAAATCGAGGGCATTCATGTCCCTTTCAATGCTTTTCCTTACACTGGAGGTCATATCCCTCCTTCATCCCCTTCTCTCGGTGGATCGCATCAATAGTCTGCTGGGCAGCCTACACACACAAGTCCTTTTGGAGCCGGGAGTCAAGGAACACCTGTGCAAACTCAGCCAGTAGGGTCATCACCGTTTCTCTGGAACGGGACGTTTGGTAATAACACTTTAGCATCCGCTGCTTTCCCATTTGGGAGTACACCTGTTTTTGGACAGTTTATGCTGGCACAGGGTACTATTCCTGCGTTGGGGGCACATATACCAGGACCTTGGAACTCAGCACAAGGATCCATTCCATCCTCTGGAATGTCATTCTGGGGAAACTCTTTCCACAGCCAGTGGAACCCCAGAAAAACCTCTATGCCTCTTCCATCAGGACCGGCATGGGGTAATCCATCCCAAAGTCCATCAAACATGATGAACGCCCAACATCCTATGTCCTTCATGGGGAATCAACAAACAATGTCTCCTCAAATGAAAAACCCTTATGCTGGTCAAGGCAACGGTTTCTACCAAAACCCTGGCCAGCAACAAAACTTTTCCTGGCAACCTAGTGCCAGTCAAACCCCAGGACCCTTTTATCCTAGCTATCAGCAACAACCTAAACTCCCTTTCTTGGCGACGTTACACTTGTTGGATTTAACACGGTTGTTGAATGATCCTATCTGTCATGATCCACGTTGGACTCCTATGCCGACGAAGTTGCCTTCGGACATCCCAAAGTTCGAAGCCAAGCCTAATGAAGATCCAGGTGATCATGTGACCACTTTCCACTTGTGGTGTTCATCTAACTCACTGAAAGATGACTCTGTCCAGTTGCGATTGTTTGAACGCACTCTTATTAAGAGTGCCGTGAAATGGTACATAGAACTTGATCGTTCACGATATTATTTTTTTTCCGAACTAGCTATGGCTTTCCTTAACCATTTCCAGTTACCTGTGAGATACGACGCCGGCACAGAGTTGCTAGTCAATTTCGAGCAGACGTCAGCGGACCATATCTCGGATCATATTTGAGAGTGGCGACGCTGAAAGAGTCTTATCAAGGTACCCGTCCCACCAGCATTCCTGCTTGAGTGGTTCCTTAAGTCTTTAGTTCCGCAGTTATCCAAAGACGTCGCAACTTCAGGGGTCTTCTCCGAGGAAGAGGGCATCATGAGGGCTCAACAGTTTGAGCTTATCTATTCTCAGTCTGGTCTATTGTACACCATCCTACCGGATGCACCACGATCGATTCTAGACAAAACCAGATAGAGAGTCGGACCACATGCCGATGGTATAGTTGGTTCGGCACAAACTAAGCCTGCTGAGCAATTGACAAAACAATTGCAGCAGTTATCTATACAACACTCAGCGACCAGCCAGACTACTGCTTTGGCTGCTCCTCCTACTCAAACCTCGGAAGTACACTCCGTACAGACGACTAACCCAAAGGCCAACCAGCAGCCCAAAGGGAAGAAAAAAAAATGCAAGAAGAGTAAGGGGGATAAGAAACCAAATGATAACGATGGCGAGGGCACCACAGAAAGGAAGAAGGTGAGGTACCTATGCAACTTATGTGCGGAATACCACCCAACCCATCTATGCCCTCGACTTGCAGAGGCCGAGAAGTTTGTCACACAGCAACAACAAGCCGTGTTGACTAATCCCTTTCAGCATGGGCAAAATTTAACTCAAGCCTCTGCAAGTACGGAGGGGGGCAGCCATGAAAACTTCCCTCCCCCAAATAGTTCATCTTCCGCGAATGTATATATGATGAAAAGTGATGCTTTCATTGTGACTAGAGCTCACGATTATAGCAAACCAAGTGCCTCAGAGAAGGGAAAAGAAGCCAAGATCCCATCTCTTCCTCTACAGATCGAGAAAACGTTGGGTGAAACAATGACTCACATCCCAAAAGGTGTGTTTAAACGAGCTTCTCATAATCCAAATGCAAGGGCCGCCCATAACTACTCTGTGGTGGAAGATTTATCACAAACCCCTTGTGCTATGTCCGCTTTGGAGGTCCTCCAAAGTTGCCCTGCTCAGAGAAAAGCCTTGTTGACTGCTTTAGGCTCTACTGAGACTTGTAACCCGGGAACGATCATGTTAGATACGACTAACTTGAAACCTCGTTTTCCTTACCACGTCGTGTTTCAGATAGTAGTGGCTCACCCCACGAAAACTTTTACATGAAATATCTTCTGCACGGTGGTAGACGAGGGCGCTTCGACTTGCGTTATGTCGTTAGCATGCTGGAAAGCCATTGGTCAACCTAAGTTGTCTCCGTCACCTACTCTCCTCACTGCGTTCGATGGTCGTTCTTTCTGACCACATGGCATCATCCCTTCTTTCTCTGTGCAGTTAGGGGGGAAGACCTTGTGCGTCGAAGTAGAGGTAGTCGATGCCCCCATCGATTACAATCTATTTTTGGGTCGTAGTTGGACTTATGCAATGCAAGCGGTGGTTGCTACAATCTTCCGAGTCCTATTGTTTCCACATAAAGGCTGGATAGTGACTATTGATCAGTTGTCCTTCTCTCGACCTGACCCAACCTTGGGGGCATCCACGGTTCCCATGGTAGATAATCCTCAATCCGGTGTCATTAACATAGGAGTTGGTTTGTGCCCATATTTGATGGGTACTTTCGACTACCCACCTCCTCAAGGCGATGTCAAGTTTATATCGAACCACCACAAGGCTGAGATTTTCCATATTTTGTCGTTTTGCACGACTTACTTTCAGGATCCGTGGACTCTTCCTTCCCCATCAGCCACGATGGATGAGATAGGGCCAGCTGGCATGGCCATGCCCTTGTTGGTCGCTGAAGTAGCGTACTCTTTGGTCCAACAAGCTTCGGCTACTCCTGATCCGATTCCCGCACCAGAGTTGGATCCACTCCTCGAGCCTATCTGGGCTTAGGATTCTCTTGTCAACACCGATTCGTTAGACTTAGTCTTTCCTTCTGACGAAGCCATAATCGAAGAAATGACTGGTCCAGACAAACCCTGGGAAGATCTTCATCACAGATCATATTTCCTCCCGGAGTTACACCAAATCGAGGCAGGAGAATTCACTATCACCATGAAGGGAGATCAGCCTTTTCCCATTAACCTCTTGGCTACACAGGATATTTATGCTGAGGGCAATATGGTGACTATCGTTGAAACGATACCTATCAATATCTCTCGAACCCCCGGCGTCGTGGAGAATGTCTTCGTCGGAGCGGATTGCTCCCCCGAAGAGATTTAGATTTACACGGATCTTTTCAAAGAATTCCGCGACGTTTTTGCCTGGTCTTATGAGGAAATGCCAGGCATCGATCTGAAAATTGTTGAACATGAGAACA
Organism: Picea abies; assembly: GCA_900067695.1. Classification (NCBI taxonomy): domain Eukaryota; kingdom Viridiplantae; phylum Streptophyta; class Pinopsida; order Pinales; family Pinaceae; genus Picea; species Picea abies. Next base: position 19,191 of record CBVK0100352084.1, read on the forward strand.
CTACGTATCCGGACGCTAAGCCTGTTCGACAGAAACTTCATCCAGTTAATCCAAGGAAGGCAACAGCTATCAAAGCTGAAGTTGAGAAATTGCTTAAGGCAGGGTTCATATACCCTATCCACTTGACTGAATGGGTGTCAAATCCCATGCCAGTCGATAAAAAACAAGGCATGATTCGGGTCTGTACCGATTTCTGTGATTTGAATAAGGCATGTCTAAAATATAATTATCCAACCCCATTCATCGACCAGATCATTGATGAGTGTGCCAGTTGTGAAGCCTTTTCATTCATGGATGGTTTCTCGGGTTATAACCAAATCCAAATCAAACCCGAGGACCAACACAAAACGACATTCATTTGTCCGTGGGGTACATTCGCCTATCGAAAAATTCCTTTTGGTCTCAAGAACGCTGGAGCCACTTTTCAGCGGGCCATGTCTTTTGCGTTTCACGACCTCAAACATATAGTCGAGGCATATCTAGGTGATTTAGCATCATGCTCTTGCAAGCGAAAGGATCATCCTACACACCTCAGACTCATCTTTGAACGCTGCCGCTACTTCCAGATTCGCTTAAATCCCAACAAGTGCATCTTTTGCGTCATGTCAGGACGTTTGTTAGGTTTCATCGTTTCAACAACGGGGATCATGGTCGATCCTCTTAAGGCGGAGGCAATAGTACAGTTTCCCCCCCCCACGCACAATTTTACAACTTCAAAGTCCTCAAGGCAAGGCGAACTTCTTACGACGCTTCATCGCCAACTATGCCGAAATCACCAAGGGCTTCATGCGTTTACTGAAGAAAGACGTTCCCTTTTTCTAGGATGAAGCCGCAAAGCGTTCTTTCGATGCATTGAAACACGCCGTTACAACCGCACCTCTGCTACGGCCACCGAATTATAACAAGGATTTCCTCTTATATCTGGCTGCCGCAGAGTCAACCATAGGCATGGTTTTAGTTCAGGAAGATGATTCGTTTTCTGAGTACATGATCTATTACCTGAGCTGAGGCCTCGTAAGACCGGAACTTAATTATACACATCTTGAAAAACTTGCGTTGGCAGCAGTCCATGCTGTTCAACGGTTTCGTCACTATGTTCTGTTTCGTAAGACCACTGTCGTTGCCGTCGTGAATCAATTTTAGTACATGTTGACATGACGAGTTATAGGTGGAAAAATCAGTAGATGGATGGTTATCCTCCAAGAATTCGACTTAGACTTCATTTCATCCAAGTCCAAAAAGTCGTTGGTCTTCGCAGAACTTATCTCGGAACTTCCGATTGAGTCAGGTGACGTTGTGCCTGAGGAATCGCCTATCTGGGGGGATATGTTTTTGATCGAATCATCTGACCCCTGGTACGGAGATATACTGATCTATCTCCAGACTTTGAAGTGTCCTACCTCTACTTCTCGTGATGAGCGTCGGCGGATCTGCCATCAGGCCAAGAACTATCTTATACTCAATGATACTTTGTATCGGAGAGGTGTAGATTGTATCTTGCGTCGGTGTCTCACTCATGAGGAGGCCGTCATAGTGCTCAACGATTGTCATACAGGATCTTGTGGCGGCCACTTATCCGGTTTGGCAACAGCCCAAAAAATCTTACGAGCAGGTTACTTCTGGCCCACACTTATCAAAGATTGTATTGAGTCAGTCAAGAAGTGCCATCCGTGCCAAATCTTCTCACGGAAGATGAGGGCACATCCAGCTCCGATGTTTCCTATTATCACCATTGGTCCCTTCACCAAATGGGGGTTTGATTACACTACATGCAACCCCCCATCAGCAAGGGGGCACCGCTATATCATTGTGGATGTCGACTACTTCACTAAGTGGGTCAAAGCCATGCCGACATTCAAAGATGATGGAGAGACTGCAACTCTCTTCTTATTTAACCAGATTATAGCATGATTCAGAGTCCCAAGAGAGATTGTCACTGACCATGGCAGTCACTTTCAAAATCAAATGATGACCGAGTTAACGTCAAAGCTTGGGTTACGACAGGAACACTCATCACCCTATTATCCCCAAGCCAATGGGCAAGTGGAAGCTGTTAACAAAATGCTTAAGACAATGCTACAGCGAACCATCAACTCCGCCAAGTCAAACTGGCATTTGATGTTATACTCGACATTATGGGCTTACCGAACATCAGTTAAGACTGCAACCGGTTTCTCACCTTTCCAACTCGTTTATGGGCTGGAGGCAGTCTTTCCCATCGAATGTCAAATTCCATCTCTAAAGTTGGCAGTACAGTTATTGCCGGACACTTATCCGCTTGAAGAACGGTTAGTACACCTAGAGCAGCTTGATGAACAGCGTCGTGATGTGGCACTAGCCAACGAGGCTCATAAACATAAGGTTAAGTGTCAATATGATA